>JAOSBN010066912.1:0-13417 GCA_027563595.1 Erythroxylum suave | reverse complement strand
TTATTTTGTACAGAAGCAAAATATTCAAAATCCTACTTTTTTATACACTTATTTTTTTCTATATATTCAAGCGATTTAGATTCTTTTCCTATTTTAGTAAAAAACTTTCAATAAATAACATCATTGTGGATAGGGAACTATACTAACGACCTATCTAATTTTATTGTAGAAATTTTTGGGATCAACGATTGGACCATGCAAACTAGAAAGAACTTGTCTTGGATAAAGGAACAAAATACTTACTCAATTTCCATATCGCTCATGATATATATAATAACTCGGGCATATATTTCAAATGTGTATCCCATTTTTGCACAGGAAGGTTATGAAAGTCCACGTGAAGCAACTGGTCATATTGTATGTGCCAACTGTCATTCGATAATAAGCTAGTGGATATTTAGGTTCTACAGGCAATATTTCCTGATACTGTATTTGAAGTAGTTGTTCGAATTCTTTATGATATACAATTGATACAAGTTCTTGCTATTGGTAAAAAGGGGACTTTGAATGTAGGGGTTGTTCTTATTTTACCCGAGGAGTTTGAATTAGCCAAGCGCCCCCCTACCCCCCCTCCCCCCAATCATATTTCACCAGAAATGAAAGAAAAGATAGGGAATCTTTCTTTTCAGAGCAATCGCCCACTAAAAAAAATATTCTTGTGATGGGTCCTATTCCTTGTTAGAAATATAGTGAAATCACCTTTCCTATTCTTTCTCCAGATCCTGTGAATACGAAAGATGCTCACTTCTTAAAATATCCCATATTCGTCGACGAAAACAGGCGAAGGGGATAAATTGATCCTAACAGGAGCAAGAGTAACAATCCAATTTAGAATGCTACAATAGCAGGTATAGTGAGCAAAATCAGACGAAAAGAAAAAGAGGTATACGAACTAACCACAACAGCTGCGTTAGATGGCCGTTAAGTAATTGATTCAGAAGGCAAATCCATCAAACTTGATTGACCATTAACGAGTAATCCTAATGTGGGTAGATTTGGTCAGGGGGATGTGGAAATAATATTCAAGACCCATTACGTGTACCAGTCTTTTGCTCTTTTTAGCATCTGTTATTTTGGCACAAATCTTTTTAGTTCTTAAAAAGAAACAGTTTGAGAAGGTTCAATTGCCTGAAATGAATTTCTAGATCTGTGGATTTATCCATATCAAGTTTTTAAAAAGAAAAAAATTTGTTGGCAATTCTGTATGATCAACTTAGGATTAAAAGAAAATTGTGGAAAGCCTATTTATTTATATTTTTATGCCAGATTTTTATTTTTGAAGTTACTTGTATCGTCTTTCGAGTTATGGTATATATTGGTAAAAATAAAAGTCGAATTTATCCCTTTTTTAAATATAACTTAGAGCATGGTGTGATTTTGTCACTATTGTCAGGTTTTACTGTCATCAAATGTATCAATAGCTTTTATTAGTCTAATAACATACAATTTGACTAAATACTAAGCATAAGATAAGTAAACGGAAAAGAAAAATATAAATGAAAAGAACAAGGGACTCTAGAGGGTACTATTATATTCGTCTTTTGAATCTTCGACACAAGAAGTGGAATTTTTCACATCTTTTCTTGTGTCAAAATAATAATGATGCTCGACACCGTTCATCTAAAATTCCTATTCTTAGTTGTTATGTTTCTGTGTTTAGCATAACCTCCCTATTTTCTTTTTTATGCATATAAATAAATAATAGTTGACAAACAAAGAAGAAAGAGAATCTTTTTGATCAAATAGAACATTTTCAATGAACTTCTAAGAAAATTTAACTTTGATGAGCTACTCAAATAAATAGATTAAAAAATAACTAGAATAAAATAAGGTTATATTAGTATAGAAAATTGGTATGATATCGGATCCATAGCAAAAGATAAAATATCTGTCATGGTTATGTCATCAAGAAAAAGGCTATCGAGTAATGTATTCTTTCTTTCTCTTTCTTATAACTTTGATAGTATCCTATCAAAGAACAAGTTTTTTTATTCAATTAATGAAGTTAGGTTTTCAAAACCGCCACCCAGTATAACTATAATGGAGTTTTTGAAATATTTGAAATTGCGGAAAAAAGTGAATCCATTTTTCATTTATATGTCCATTTATACGAATAAGACTTTATTCGTTACTAAGAACTCAACTGGGCACCCCTCCATTTTTCTTTCTCTTTTTTCTGTCTAATTTGAGGGATGTTGTTGAGTTTGTACGTTGTCATCTCTATAATTCAGTTCATCCATTTATTATTATTACAGGGATGATCCCAATCCTGAATATGAACCATAAAAGAAAATGCCTATTAAACCAATCATAATAATACCAGTTACAGTACCTATTATCCAAAGAGCAATTCTTCCAATAGTATCGATCATTTATCTCACTTCCCTCCACATTAAATCAAGGGGTTATGCCAGAGACATAAACAGTCATAGATAATTCTAAGATAATATCTTTCTGATGGGGATGGGATAAGAAAATTTCTACTATTATTATTTATTTATTATTCTATATCCCTATTAAAAATTTTCTCCTATTAATTGAAGAAATAATTAAAAAATAAAACATCAAGTACAAAAATGAGTAATAACTCCCGGTAGAGACTGGTACGATTCAATTCGATATTTTGTTTATTGGGGTTTGATTGTGTCATAACTTTATTAAGTTTATCATTAGATGAACTCCATTGCTGATATTGATCTCAAAAAAGAAATGGTAGGTCAGTTAGTCTGTGAACAACCAACCATCACACTGTAAAAATTGAATAGGTTCAATCTGGGGGTCATTTGGGCCTCCTAAAAAGATCTACGAAAGTTATCAAGTTGTTACAAAGGATCAAAGCAGCCAATTATTAATGGAATTATTTGTCAACCCTTTGTAAAATATTCATTTGGACGGGGGCTTCCAAAAACATTGTAAGCTAAACTCGTGCTGACGGATAACCAACCTGCAATGAATAGGGAGGGTATAGTAATGCTATGAATGACCAAATAACGTATATTGGTGATAATATCAACAAAAGAACGTTGTCCTGTGCTTCCAAACATGTTGAGCTCTATATATTCTTGTACAATCAAAAGGGAATCGATTTCATAAAAGATAAGATCAATAAATGAAACTTCATTGAAAGGAAAACTTTATGAGATCGTCAATATTTTACCAAGGGTTTCTTTAAAGTATATCGAATCAGTATAGTTATCCTTCTTCTAACGTAGCAATGTAACTTCAATCAGTATAGAAATGAAGAGACTTTTTTTTTTCTTGTCACTCTAAAATCATTTACTATCAACTAAGGAAAATGTAAATTCAACAGGTTATTGTCTAGTCTAATATAATCATTTATGAAAAAGGATTATCATATTCCCACAATTGAATTCAATACGAAATTGAAAAAACCATTCCTTTTGTGGTTCTAGAAGAGTAACTTTTTTTGGAATCCTATTTTTTTCATTTTAAAGACCTGTATAGTTGTACAGTAACAAGTACCGGTAGTAGAGAGTATTCGATGAAAGAAGGAGGACAACAAAAACAAGAATTGCAATAATTAATCTTCATCATGTACGCATTCTTGTTTTAAATCCAAAAGGTCTTTCTTGACACTTAACGACAACACTACAAAGATAAATTCTTTTTAATATGAAAAAAAAGAAAAAGTAAATGCTAAAAAAGGATACTAAGAATTACTAGTTTTAGAATTTTAACATCTAGTTAGACCAAAACAAAAATAAAATAAAGATTGAATTTTTTTAGTGATCTGGTTGTGCGATCTCCCTTTTTTCTTATTTGAGATATTATGCGAATTAATTGACTAATAAGTTCAAATTAAAGTAACCAAAAAGTAAAGAGGTAAAAAAAAAGATAGTATAAAGATATAAAGAAAAGTATAGGTCACTTTTCCTTCGAAAATCTAAAAAAGATGGATTTGATCCAACTCAAAATATAAAAAAAAAGATTAAAAGAAAGGATCCAAATCAAAATGATTTTCTAATCGGATTTCGTAATGATTTATATAGTGATTCAAAGAAACTTTCTTTGAATTAAGTTATACAAGTGTTATTATTAATATTTTAGTGTTTTAATATTCGTTTTCTATTTTATTTTATTTCTATTTTATTTTTCAAGAGTTATTCAAGGAATATGTTGATTCGAAATCATAGGAGGATAGGTAGATGTTATGGATGATGAATTGCTTTCTTTTTCTATCTGTACTATGTTTATTAACGTTTATAACAATAATTTATAATGATTGATAAAATGGTAATGATTGACAAATTTAAAACTTTTAATTGGTTTTTTTATCTTCCTATCTTTCAAAAAATTAAACTTAGGGAAATGCTTACAACCCCCTATGAATAAAAAAAGTTTATTTAATTTAGCCTCTTCATGCCTACTATAACTAGTTATTTTGGTTTTCTACTAGGGGCTTTAACTATAACCTCAAGGGTTATATTTGTGCATGATCTATCATATAGAAGGAGGACACAAGCCTGCAAAAATGGGCATCAGAGAGTGCAATGATTGGGACTGGAGGTATTCCTGTCCCTTTTCTTGTTATTGGTAACAAGGATGATGTTATTACAAAGAAGGGTGCAAGAGGAAGTAGTGGAAATCTTATGGATGTTGCTCGTCAGTGAGTTAAGAAGCAGGGTTTGCTCCAATCTAGTCAGGAGCTACCACTGACCGAGAGTTTCTCTTATGGTGGAAGCCTTATTGCAGTAAGCCTCTCAAATTGTCATGCATAACAGGATAATGTAGTTTTATCTTTTGAAATAGAATCATTTGAGTTTTGAATATTCTTTTATAACATGAGCTAGTACTTTTTTTAACCCAAAATCATTAGTTGGCAAAAGTACTTAAAAACTTACAACACCTTATGACTTTAAGGAATTCATAATATTTAATATGAAACATATTAAATTCTGAAATTTATTTGGTATGGTAATAGTCATAAAAATAAGGTTATATGTTTGTGAAAAGGACAATAATTACATTAATTTTACCTCTTTATACATTATACTTTTTAGAACCAATCAATTTATTAAACATGGACAGGCTGCCAAAGATGCTAGATATGATAAGAAGGGTGTAATAAAACGTAAGGTCAGGATTCTGACTACATAGAAAAGCTAGGGTAATGAATAAATATTCTAAGGGACATACATTGTGCTTAAGCTCTCTTATTATATATAGGACATAATACAATACAATAGGACAAAAGAATCACATCAAAATGAGGGAGACCCTAATAGAACCTACGAGAGCAATACATGTATGAAGAAAGAGATGAGGATACAGAATATAATAGCTGTACATGATTATATAAATAATACTATCCGTTATGCTCTAACATTCCCCTTCAAACGAGAGGATGTGATGGACAGCTTGAGTTTGTTCCTTAAGAGTAGAAATTGAGAGTGAGTCAAGGATTTGGTTAAATAATCAGCTACTTGATGAGATGAAGGAACATATTTGACATCAATGCTTCCAGACAATACTAAATCTCGAATAAAGTGAACATCAATCTCTATATGTTTAATGCGAGAATGTTGAACAGGATTGGTAGCTAGTGCTCCTGCACTTAGATTATCACACCATATTATAGAGGGTCGTCTGAGGAAAAAGACAAGCTCAAACAACAATGAATTTAACCTTAGTAGCTCCATCAGCCAGTGCCCTATATTTGAATTCCTTCCTTGACCGAGAGACTACTCGTTGCTTCCTTGAAGACCACGACACTAATATACCTCCAAGATACGCATATAATCCTACAATTGATTTTCGATCATCTAAATATGTAGCGCAGTCTGCATCTATATAGACCATTAGCTGAAGTGAAGAAAATGGTTTTAGATGAAGTCCATATCTATAGGTGCCTTTGAGATAATGTATAATATGTTTGTTGGCCGAGACAAAAATTGACAAAGTTCATCTACAGAGAATGCAATATCTGGACAGGTAGTTGTTAAGTATTGAAGAGAGCCTATAGCTCAACGATGCAGATTAGGATCTGACATAAGTTCTCCATTAGTTAACAAAAATTGTTGACCAGTAACCATTGGAGTAGGCACAGGTGCACAATCCAGCGTGTTAAATTTCTTTAACAAGTCGAGAATATACTTTCCTTGATTCAGGTATATACCTGAACTATCTCTATAAATTTCAAGTCTAAGAAAATAATATAAGGGTTCTAAATCCTTAAGAGAGAGTAATGCATTCAGTCTCTGTACAAAAGATTTCAGATATGCAGAATTATTTCCAATGATTAGAATGCCATCATCATAAATCAATGCAATCATAGTAAGGTTACCCATTTGAAAAAAAATAGAGAGATATCACTCTTAGCATTTTTAAAGCCCCATTGTATTAAGGTGAGACGCCAGTGATCAAACCAGGCTCGAGATGCCTGCTTTAAACCATAAATAGGTTTAACTAACTTACATATAGATTAGGTCGTCGCTGATCAAGAAATCCTTCACGTTGCCATATATAGACATCTTCTTGCAGAAAACCATTAAGAAATGCATTATTCACATCAGGCAATCATATTTCCTATTTAAAGGTAATAACAATTGTCAGCAAGACACGAATAGTGGTAGGTTTGACCATAGGACTAAACATTTCACCATAATAAACTCTAACAGCCTACTGAAAACCCTTCGTGACCAACCAAGCATTGTGTTTCAGAATAGATCCATTAACTTTAAACTTAGTTTTGAACACCCATTTACAATCAACTAGTTTCTAAGTACCATTGCATGGAACCAAAATCCATGTTTTGTTTCATTATAAGGCATTGAATTCATCTATAATCACCTGTTGCCGGTGAGAAGACGTAAGTGCATCTTTTACTAAAACAGGTTCAGCTACTCGTTACAAAGAAGCTAGATCTTCTGAATGAAGAAGCCCAATGAAGGGATATTTGGGCTTAAAAATGTCGTCTTTGGCCCTTGTTGCCATTGAGTGTTTATTTAGTTGGTCTGATGGAGACACTTGAGCCTCTGAAGAGGAAAAATCATCGGGCCTATTTATTGAAGAAAATTTCGTTGGATCAACAACAGGAGAAATGTCCTGAGGTAAAAAAATTATTCCCAAGCGAAGCACTAAAATGAATAGGTGAATCATTAAGAACGATCACTTCTTGTCCTTGAGGCCAAGCAGAATGTACAGACAAGTTCGATGGGTGAATCATGAGTGGCACTACACCATCTGTTTTAGACGATTCAACTCGATGGTTCAGAAATCTTATGGCAAAAGGAAAAAAAGAAGGATCAAATACAACATATCGTGATACCAAAATTTTTCCAGAGGCAATCAAGCATTTATGGCCTTTCTGTTTACATGCAATCCCAAGGTAGACACATCATTGACTATGAAATTGAAACTTGTGACTGTTGTATGGTTTTAAGCACGGGTAGCAAGCACATCCAAGAGGCTATATAATCTTATATTCTAGTTTTGTTTTAAATAATCTAAACAGAGGTGACGCGCCTTCCAAAATAGGTGTGGGAAATCTATTAATCAGATAAACAACAACTTCAAAAGCAACAACCCAGTAAACAATTTGCATTCTTGCTTGTACTAATAAGGTCAATATTGTTTCTATTACGTGTCTGTGCTTTCTCTCTGCGCGTCCATTTTGAGGAGTAGTGTATGGATAGGTAAATCTAAGATTTATTCCAACAGCTTGTGCAATAGGAATAAAAGGCTTATATTTTGAACCATTATCATACTAGACAACTTTAATTTATGTATTGAATTGATTTTCAACTAAGGCTAAAAAATGGTTAAAGGCATTAACAACCTTGCCTTTGTGTTTCAATGTATAAAACCAAGTATATCGACTAAAATCATCTAAAAACTGAATGTAATACTGATGAACACTTGTAGATTGAATAGGAAAGGGTCCCCATAAATCAATATGGATCAGTTACAAAGGTGCAGAAGCATGTGAAACAGAATTAGGAAAAGGTAATTGTTTTGATTTCCCAAATTGACAAGCCTCGCATACATATTTTTCATTGATTGGAAAATTCATATGACATTTTCATAATTGTTTCAAAACTCTATGACTTGGATGTCCTAACTTGTGATGCCATCTGATAAAATCATCCTCTGTTTCAATAAATTGTGCAACGTGAATTTGGGGCTGAAAATTAATCTTAATATCTATGGGGTAAATTCCTTGCTTGGGTGTGCCTTGCACCAAGAGTTGCCCCGTTACTTTTTCCTTCACAATACAACCAGTATTAGTAAATTGAACATCAAAAAAATTATCTTTAACAAGTTTGTTCACGCTCATAAGGTTTTTAGTAGCAGTAGGAACAAATAACACATCCTTAAGAAGAAGTTTAGAATAAGAACAAGGACAAGAAACAAAAGCAAAACCTATACCTATGATATGGTGCTTCTCTCTAGTAGTTGTAAGAAGATGAGACTTACCCAGTGGAGTTACATGTTCAAGTTGATCAGAATGAGGGGTCACATGTTAGTTGCCTCCACTATCTATAACCAAGTAGGATTTGACACTGAGTAGGGAGACACATAGAAAGCTTGTGGAGAGTATCCTTTAAAAGAATAACCATATCCACACGGTGGTTGGAAAGAACGATCATGCCGATGATAACAATTTGCCACTGCATGACCTGGACGCTGGGAAAGATGGCAAAATGGACCACCACCATGTCCACCATCCCAACGGTGAGCACAAGAGTGACCACCTCGCGGATCACAAGAACCATGCCAGCGACCTCGTCCACATCCTGAGTCAGAGGAGCGACATTCAGCATCAAGTTGAGCATCCTCATGTTGAGCAGCATGAACAATAGGTTGAATAGTCAATGATGAAAACTGATTGAGTTGATCTAGGCAACTTTCGAAACAAGCAAGGAAGCTTGAGCTTCAACCTAAGTGAGAAGAAATTGATCCATTAATTTGATAACTATATTGTATTGTACTCAACATCAAGTCCATTCAAAGTATGAAGGATAAGATCTTTGGTGTCCACAATTGTAGCGGCAATAGCAAGTTGATTTGTAATGTTCTTCATCTTAGTAAGATATTCCTTCATTTTCATACCATTTTTGTGAGTTTGATAAAGCTCTGTCTTGTAAACCATTACACGAGCTTTAGTCGAGGCATAACAAAGTGCACGTGATCCACTCCATATATCTTGAGCTATCTGACATTGGAGGAGTTGAGCACCAATGTCCTGAGTCATAGTGTTTCTTAGCCATCCTACAAGCAAGCGATCAATAGAGTACCAATCCTTAAAGTCGGGATTCACTTTGGTCCAAGCACCATCAGGGGTGAGACGAGGTGAGACGTGAGTTGTGCCATCAATATGAGATTCTAATTTGATGCCCTCAATCAAAGGCAATACCACAGATTCCCAAACCAAATATTTGTCATGGCCTAGCTTAATCGTAGTGGTTTGGCTAAAGGAGCTAAACAAAGTATAGGTTTTTGAAGCTGAGGAAGAGAACCTATCAGAATCGGAAGTTGCAGATGAAATTGACATGGTGAAGGGCTTTGATATCAAGATAGAAAAGCTAGGATAATGAGTGAATATACTAAGCTACATACACTGTGCTCAAGCTCTTTTATTATATATAGGACAGAATACAATACAATAAGACAAAAGAATCATAACAAAATGAGGGAAACCTTAATAGAACCTATGAGAGCAATTCACATATGAAGAAAGAGAAGAGGATACAAAATATTACAGTTGTACACGATTATATAAATTATAAAATCTGTTATGCTCTAACATCATTCAATAAATTGCTTCATGTTTTATAGTGGTTTTATTGCTATTCTTGCAAGTTGCAAATTATCTAGCTTTCTTTGCACCATATTTTTTCAGTTGATACATAGAAGATATTTTTCGTATGGCTCTCCTGCACAAACTATATGGCTATCCAGTTCTCCAATTCAGAGATCAAGCCAGTCATTAGATGAGAATACAATTGAGGAGGATCATCTTTACAGGAATACCTGGTAATTCATATTGACAAGTCATCCTTGGTTTACTCCCCTTACTTTTGGCTTGTTAGGAAGATTGGTTCTAGTTTTGGTAATCTCTGATGTTGTTGAGATGTTTTCGATTTACTCCATGGAGTACTGCTATTTGATACTTAAGGACCTTCCTAGCTTGGGGTTTAAATTTGAGATTATTATTATATTATGTTGCTATGACTTAAATTGACAATGATACATTCTGCTCGAGTCTTCATTCAATTTACTGCTCACTGCACATTTAATGTTTCATTTTAGAAATATTATGACAAAACTTTTATGGTAGACTACAGTTTACCTAGTGATGTTTACAAGTGCAACAATCTTTCTCGTCTGCCTACTCAACGCAATCTTACCGCACCTCCCACGCTTTACCCTCAGCAGCTATTTGTTGTAACTGAGAGTTAAAGCTTCCCAAGATTTTCACTGGCTGGTTTGTAGGAAATAAGCAGTACTGTCAAATTAAAAGGCTTATAATAAAACATTTGGTAAGCTTCTTATGTTGTGCTTTGCCGCTAGAATTAATGAGCCTTTCCTTTGATAATTGGATTTTCTCACGTTGTCCATGTATTGGTCCCTTTGTCTTCTTCTGGCACAAAAACTGAGCCATCAGTCATTGTTTGTACATGTTTTTTTTGAAAAGGTAAAATGGTATTAAGAAAGAATAGGTACAGATAATGGTCTTAAGCCAAGAAAAACAAGAATAACATCCATCTAGCAACAACGTCACCGAGCTAAGTAAGTGAAAACGACAACGTTCAAAACGTCAATAGCCCCAATCACTCAGCCAGATAGGGTAAATTCGTTAGACACTTTCGCTTTCAGCTTTCAACATTCTAAATTAGGGTTGTCTTCTCGTTACCCCCTCGCCGCCGTCGACCTGGTATTGATCTTCTTTAGGGCTTTGGCTTTCCTTCACTGATTTAATAATTTAGGTGGTCTTCCTCCCGTCTCTACTTTGGAAAAAGTTCAGACTTCGATTGCAACTGCTGAAGCGGTACTGATCTAGCTATCTCCATCGCAAGGTAATCTTCTATTCATCGCTTTTTAGGTCCTCCTCTCTGACTTTTCAATATAACCTCGTACCTCTTCTGACCTTCTCTGTTTTTTCCTTCTTATCTGTTCGGAGCCTCCATCATTTCTCCATCGGCTAGTGTACAGTGCTGACTGGTTTGTGGAGTCGAGTAGCACATATGGGGAAGTCGATCTGTCACCAGATACTCCCTTTGTCCTTTTTACTTTGACTTGTGCATTTTCTTCTAGTTGATGCCCGATGCTGTCCCCACTAAATGAGTTAACTGTAGTGAATGTGCCATATATAGAATCTTCTCTGTGATTCCTCTAATCAGAGAGTTATAGACCTCCTGGCTTGTGCGATGCTTATGTTGGAACCTTCGATTGTTTCTCTCATGCCATATTTCCTTGATGGAAGAGGCGAGAGAGATAATATAGACAATCTCAGTAGATTTAGTTGTGCAATGCATTCCCAAAAGCCATTCCATTACTTCTGTGAGGGTATTACCTGCATTAGGGCTAGAATTGAGTAGCTTTATCTGTTCCCATATGTCCTATGAGAAGGGGCATGTGAAGAATAGATGGTCCCTCGTTTCCAAATCTGCCTAACAGACGATACAGGTAAGGTCAATTGATATGAAGTGGAGTCTATCCATTGTAGTCAATCTGTTAAGCATTGCTAGCCACAAGATTATAGAGTAGCTTGACATTAGGGATTTGTTCCAAACAATAGGAACCCAATTTGTCATGTGCTAGTTTGATTCTATCTTCGCCTGAATTGTGCAGTGTTGAAGGTATTAGAGGGGAGAGTGAGACAATAGTAAGCATCCTCTCTCTGTAGATCAGGAGTATAGTGAGGGGTCAGGTGCTGCATATCAGCTGGAAAGGCCCACTGATCTCCTGTGAGGATGTATTTAGCCTTCTCAATGAGAGGAATATCATGCCATCTTCGGAGTGCTTGATTATTCCGGATAAGGGGCCCATGTCCTGTCCAATTGTCAAACCAAAAGAAAGCCTTTTCTCTATTCCCAATCTTGCAAGAGACTAGGGGTTTAAGTATGGATCTAAGTTTCAATATTTGAGTTAATGGCCATAAAAATGAGGGCTTAATAGGGATGGACCAAATACTACAACCCTTCAGTATATAGCTATGTAGCCAGCGGATCTATAAAGACTTCTTTTCTAGGAGAATATTCCAGAGATTCTTTACCAATGCAACTCTATTAAATGAAGCAATAGATATTAAACCAAAACCCCCTTCCTCTTTGCTTTTACACACCTCTTTCCACTTAACTTTAGTAAGGTGGCTGTTGGAATTGAGATTTCCCCATAAGAATCTTCTAAAGATTTTCTTAATGGATTTAATCACTCTTTTTGCTAGGGATATATTAGAGGACCAGTAAATGTGAACAGAGTTCAGGATTGCCTTGATAAGTTGTAGTCTTCCCCTAAATGAAAGCACCTTATTAGACCACATACCCAGTCTTCTCTGGATTTTATCAATCAGAGCCTGACATTCAGAAAATTGTATCCTCCTTGTAGTAATATGAAGCCCCAAATAGCTAAGGGGGGCTGATTTTCTGCTCATCCCTGTCGATTGTGAAATTAAGTGCTCCATTATGGTTGCCCCTTTAGACAAGACAAACTGACTTTTGTGAAAGTTTATCTCCAACCCTGACAAATTCCGAAACTCCTCCAACGTTTCCATGAGTAGTTCAATGGACTTACTGTGTGCTTTAGAGAAAAGTAGAAAATCATCTGCAAAACATAGATTGATTAGCCGAACCTTCTTACATTTAGATTGGAATTTGAAGGATCTACAATTACCCACCCACTTCTGGATTAGTAGGCTGAGGACCTCCATACATATTATAAATAGATATGGGGAGAGGGGGTCGCCTTGGCACAAGCCCCTCGCACTTTTAAACAGCTCTGTTGGAGAGCCATTAACTAGGACAGAGTAGGAGGGAGTGGTAATGCAAGCCCATATCCATTTGATAAACCTTTCCAGGAATCCCATTAAATTCAAGGTTTGTAGCAAAAACTCCCACTCTACATGATCCCTTTTTAAAGTCTACTTTAATGGTATAGTTAGGTGGGTTGTGCTTTCTTTGATAGCCTTTCATCAATTTCTAAACAAGGACAAAATTATCTCCAATCCTTCTATCTTGTAGGAAAGCACTTTGATTACCTGATATTAGGCAGTCTGTTGGCTAAAATTTTTCAAATGATTTTATAGAGAAAGTTGGAACATGCAATGTAGCCCCTCCTTACCATAGAGTACCCACCGGAACGCCCGTAGGTCATTCCGATACATATCCTACGATAAGAGACCACTACTGACAACCACTACTAACTCCCCATGGCATCACAATAATAAAACAGTAAT
>JAOSBN010066871.1:0-13421 GCA_027563595.1 Erythroxylum suave | reverse complement strand
GGTCCTGTTCGCCCTCGAGATCATCCTCGTCGAACGCCCGCTGTACGACGTCGACCTCCTCCCGCGCTTCGAAGGCAACCAAGACTGGACCACATAAGCCGAAAGGGTGGCACCACACTCACACCTCGCAAGCGAGCCCTCGCAATCAACGAGCACAGTGTTCACGCATAGCGGTAGCACGCACGTGACGTCCGGACGGCGGGGCCATGACGCGTCACCCCCCTGCACACCACAGCACGGTACGCACGTACGGCTATGAATAGACGGAGCCCGTCTCAGGTGATGGGAGTTGTACGCGACGAATGACTCTGTCTGTCCACCTGTTGGGTCGGCGATGCAGCGAGCGAGGTACTCGGCTGGAGGTAACAGCGGGATTAATGGATGAGAGGGACGATTGATAGTTGTGATACCCAACATGAAGATATGTTCAGAGAACAGTCAAATGCATAGCTCAACATCTTGGAGAAGAATTGGTATTTTTTGACTTAATTATGTCTTCTTTCAACCGCGCGCCACGATGCCACATGGCTAGAATATCGCCAGAACGTTCCAATGTGATTCCAAAGACACCCCTGGTATATGGACACGGTCAACATATACAATACAATGCAAGGCCGCCAGTAAACATTCCTCTGTCATTCGCCTCGCTTCACACAAACAGAAAATTTCCCAGAAATGCAGACGGCATATGCCATGACTCACTGTCGCGTAGACATTAAAACATCAAATAAAGTGGAGGTGGATCTTTGGGTGATAGCCTCCTGCCTCCTCGTCAACACCTTTCCATCGTCCCGTCTGCCAATAATCGATCGAAGGTGTGAAACATCTGACGCATTGTCGAATCTTGAACTGTCCGACAGGCTGTTCTGGTGACCCGGCGCATGCCCAGAGACCTTTGATATTGGGGAGGTTTGAGCATAAATAGTAATATGTGATAGCGCACACCGACAAGTCAAGGAATTTCTTGACCACAGAAGTCTTGCCAAAGAGTCGGCTTCACAGCTGTATTGGTCAGCGACGATACGGTCGAGGAGACAATCAGCCGTGCAATGGCGTAGTTCTGAGCTGTGGTGTAGCTGGAGGTGTATGCTGGTGACGAGGTCCTAAGACATCTGAGATGCCTTACGTGACTGACGAGGCTTTGACCAACAATTATTCAGTAGAGAAGCAGAGACATGCGACGGTATCACTACCATCGCAAGCCGGCACAACCTTGTCACCTACCATCTCTTGGTGTTGAGGATTGGTCGTACTCCATCTGCCATTGTGTGCCTTCCTGCTGTCGCTCAGTAGGAGCTTTCATGTCGCTATTCTGTTGCTGAAAAGAAGGCCTCCCTCCAGGTAAGGATCGGATCATCTCGTTGGTGAGAGAATCGGCGACGAAACGGCGAAGCTCACGTTCCTCACGTTCGTCCTCGTGCAGTAGTCGTCTTCGTACGTCTTTCTCCATATTCTCTCGCCTAATCTTTCGGATTTCAAGGAGGATCCAAAGCAGGACTTCTTCAGGACACCTCGTTCGGGCAAGGCCATGTTCAGCAGGCTGACGCACATATCGTCGCGTAACATCGGTGGCACCCTCCATTGAGAATGCAATGCAGTACGAAAGCTTGCGGCCCCAGCCTAACAAAATGTTAGTGACCAGTACTCAGGTCAGAATGAATTTCACGTACCTTCGGTGTAAACGCGAGGGCAATCCCAAAGTTCTTCGCAGGCATCGACGTGTACCCATCGTCTTTGGTGTTCGCTGTAGATCTCTGTCCATACCGCGTCCTCACTGTTCCAAACCCAGCGGACTCGAGCGCCTGCTGCACGGCACAACATGCTGAAGCAGTTTGCAAACTCTCCTGCTCGGCCTCTTCTTGTGTCCATTAATGTCCACACATCTGAGTACCTTGGAAAACGTTCGTATCCGGTACAGTTCTGGTTGCTGCACTTGTACAGCTCAACTCTCGTGGCTCCTCGAGCTGCCTCATCGGGCGTCGGAGGGACATTACCGTGAGCCAATGTAGCTCCGCGACATCGTGAGCATTGTGGGTTGTTGACAAACTGGAAGAATTCCCGCTTGAACCATCTGTACAGATAAGTGTTAGAGTGGTTTCTCCCGACGACGCTGGTAGAGAACTCACCTTAGCAGAGCTCTGATAACACAATCCTGGTACCCCCACTCTGGCTTATGGCCATCGCCCATTGAGGCAGCAATGCCTTTCATGATGTTGTGTTCCTCCTCGGCATCGTTGTATATTCTGTCGATCGGAATATGCGTCAAGGCTTCATCCAGCAGACCAGGGTTCTCGTACTTCGTCGGGGTGACGGACAAAGTGATGAGCAAGTTCCGGAACTTTAGAGAAGCGGCATCCTGGGGTGCGCAAGGTACGATGGGAAAGTTTCTGTGCGACGAGTAGGAGGGTGGGGTGGGTTGAGATGGTTGCTGTTGTCGTTGTTGTTGTGGTGGTGGTGGAGTAGGTGCAGAGTGTTGAGGTTGCCTGTTTTGTACCGATGGTGACGCTGATCGAGGTCTTCGTGCTTGTTCTTCTAATTCATTCAATCGTCTTGTCCGGAGCAGTTGTTCAAACTGTCGCGATAGGTCGGCAGCGTTGAAATCGAACTCATCATCCAGTGTGCGACCCGCCATGGCGACGAAATGGGACGGTTGTGAAGTCCGTATGCAGCAGGAACAGGTAGTTGTTCAAGACAAAGGGTGAGAAGAAGAATTGGTGTTGGTCTTGTGCAATGGTTCGGTAGTGGTTGCACTGGCGGCGTCGAGAAATGCACAGCCCAGGTGCGTGCTGCCTCGCCACACTGCGCCTACTGGTACGATCGACGGGGGATTTTGGGACGGTATCGCACGTGTTGGCCGGCGCGAGAAAGACTTTTCGTCAAACACACCGAAGTTGAAACGACGCAGACGGGGTGTTATGTGTGCAGAGGAGAGGCGACTGAGAGTGTGTAGAAATCACAGTGTGCAAAGAGGATTGCGTGGTAGGAGGAGAAAGGATGGGCTTGCGCCTAGAAGCGTGAGCACGAGTGCGAGTGCTTGCGACGACGAACAGAGTTCGGAGGAAGGTGACGACGCTTTTTTCTTGAAGGAGGTTCTAGGGACCGAGGGGGGACGGTTTGGGGCGGTCGCGCTGGTGCTGTTACTGTTACTGTTACTGTTCTTAGGGGCAGGGCTGCTGCGGGTGCAGAGCGGCGACCGCCCCTTGCCCGTTCCAGCAGGTACGTAATGTCGGGTGGTGCCAGTCCCAGGCCTCGTTCTCTCGCTCTCACTCGATATTCTCCGACCACTACGACAATGCCGCGCGTCCCTGGCCTCGAAACGCTGCGCTGCTGCAGGGCCGCTACACCTCGAGCCCAATCAAATCCCGCTCGATGCAAAATGCTTTCTCAACCATTGGACTTTTGCCATGTCTATAACAGCACACGGTCCGTCGTGGAAGGAATGTGCTTTTCCGCGACTTCTCACGCTCGAAATACCACGATCGACAGCTCCCGCCGAAACTGAGTGTTGGTGCAGACGAAACACATCCTCAAGTCCAAGCCGGCTTCCATTGGCCGTCTTGCCGAGCACGATCCTGCTGGCAATCTCCCCCCAGCCAGGACGCGTGGCCGACAACCACGCTTCATGGGCGATCGAGACCTCCACTGGGGATGTGAAAAGTCTTGGTATTTGCGTACTTCGCTCCGTGTCCCATTCAAATAACCACGACGCGTCGTCCACCGTAGTCCATCTGCTGCCTGTCCTGTTCCCGACTCGCAATATGAGAATCGCGTGCCACTCTAGCCAGTGCCCATTTGCCAGTTCAGGAAGCTGGACAGGTCGCCAGTCTGCTTCACATGTGGGCAAGGCTGTTATGGCCGTATGACTTCGGCACTTTAGGCGGTCAGATATTCGCGTGGTTAATTATATCCACAGGGACGCGTACGCGGCGAGGACATGCGCAGTCGGCCAAGGTCACCCTTCATCATCTGTCTCGACATTGAGATTGATGGCACCTTGATACGTATGTATAATATGGTGCCACCTGTGACTCTCCTGGTCTCTACAGGATTGCACTCCGAAGTCCGAACATCTCCCATTGCCTCGTGCTTCCTCTGCTGTGTGAGGCTCTGCTCAGCCGTTTCGTCTCGGAGCATTGCGTAAGCCTGCCTTGCTCCCGGACATTGGCATCAGCATAGAACGGTCAGTGATTGGTGCTGACGCAAGCTTGTATCTCTCCGTGCTTGGCAGATCCTCTCTTGATTTAGGTAAGCACTTTTGCCACTACGGGGTTCGACGCCGAACATCTGGAGACCTCCTTATCAACTCGTGATCTGATGACAGCAGTTTTGTGTCAACAACAGCCAATATGATGCCAGGATACGAACGCTGCATGTCGGTGCTGGATGGATAAAGCTGTTCGTTCAGAAGCAACCATTGCGACACCTGAATGGTGCTTGAGTAACTCCGACGACCATGTACTCGAATTGAAGATTCACTTTGTCTGAGTGTACGACCAAATGGCAGGAGTATTCGTCAGCTTTCAGATCACAACCTTCAATCAGCTGCTGCGAGACGGTCTGAGTCGTTTGATGTTCTCCAACTAACTCAAATTGTGGGCATCTACTTGATAGAGTGGTCGGTACATCTTGACTGCCATGCAAGTTCCGGCACGTCCCCACCGGCATATCAAAGGTCGTGCCCCAGCTCGCGTGCTTGGGTTTTCCTCGCGTAAGAGGGATTATCGAAATTACGGTGTACATGAGTACGAAGCGGCGGAGACTCAAGCCATGATAAGTTTGGTCAACCTCCAGTACTGTTTGGAACTCCGGTCTTCCGTGTCTTGGTGAACACCTCGTTCTGGCACCAATGAGTACTGTGTACATCGGTGTGACATGACGATCAAATGCTGGTAAATTTTGCACGTGCACAAACGTAGACAAGGCATGCTTGGGCGGCAGCAGTATGAACGGGTCAATGACAGACTGGTGTATTTCCCGAAGCGTCGTGGTCAGCCCAACCTATCTGCTCACCCACATTGAGCCCTTCGGTGCAAATCATGAGCAAGCCGGCGGATCAAACATGACATCGGTGTTGCTCATCGACTGTGTTTCGTCATGACTGGGTAGAGTATAACAGCGAAACTCATGTTGAGCTGTGCTGTAGATCAACTCTTCACTCGGCACTCGTGAATTGCATTTGCTTGAGCTGCTTAGATGCGTGGAGATTGTGCTGTCTCATCTCTTGCAACGAGGGCGTAGCGATGCATTTCCGAACTGTTGGCCGTCTATGTGATAGAACGCTAATAGTGCTTCGAAGTTGCTCAATGTCCATCTTTCGTCTCTGTTGTCAGTCAACACCACCTGAATGTTGTCAGACAGTCGCGGCTTAGATAAGCACGCGTCTTGTGGCAGGTAGCTGAAGTTCTGTTGATGCCGCAGTCAAAGGCCAAATATTTTGTCCCGCTCAGCAAGACTAACAACGAAGTTGAGTATGTCTAAGACATGCACGAACAATGAATGAGCAGCGATGCCAGAATTGGGTATGCCTTTCCGCACCTTTATATTGTTTTGTAGAACAGTACGGTACAGATCACAACCATGTTCAGCTTGAAGTATTGTCTGTATCCTGAGGATGACGACAGGCTAGAAATTACTGCAAATTTCAAGATCCTGGGCTCGAGCCGTCTTGCGTTCTTGGTTCACAGCCTCGGAAAGTAATGGGTTCAGTGTATGAGGTGAAGTTCTGACATCCAACGTATTCGACAAAGACAGTAGTAATAAGCAACACACCCCACGTAACTTACCAGAAGGCGGATGACTATCAGTCAATTCTGGGGACTTTTATAAAAGTGACAAGACAGCGTTCTTCATACTTGTTTTGAGTCAGTCCCAGCCCTCTTGAGCCTCTCCAAGATTCGCAGACATTTATCTGTGCCGCACTATACAGCCTTGCTTGAGTAAATCAACCCATAACAGCTTCACGCTGAGATGTAACATGACGTAACTCTGGATATGAACATATCCCCGACCTGCTGAGTAGGGTCGACAAGAGTTCCCTACCTCGAGATGTGGAGGATGCTAACACATAGGGCAGGGTAAGACTGTGAGGCGCGAAATGTCAGGCGTCAAGCCCGTCAAGTGCTTGTATTTTCGCATGTTTGCCGCTGCCACAATCGTGTTTCAACAGTGTCCACTGCACATCTGTGCCGACAACATGGTACAATGCTGATTAGGCATTCACAGACTGTCTTTTCTTGCGCAACTCAAGGGCCACCGCCAGGCAGGTACACCTTGGCATGATGTACAGTAGGAGGTCGTGTGTGACACAGGAACGAAGCGGTGTGAAAGAACCACAATCATGGTAAGCCACGTTGGCACCTCCTCGGCTCTCGACAGGCTCGCCAAAGCCGGGTACCGGTGTCAAGATGGCACTGATGAGGATTTCCTGGTCGACTTGTCGGCTGAAGACAGCTGAAACCGTCACCTTTGAAGCTACTGTGAAAGTGACATTTGGCCGTACCGGATGGCACAGACCGGCGTCACTCCACTGAACGTCCAGGTAGGGTTGCTTCAGAAACACGCCAAAGTCCTGAGATCGGCATTGGAGATTCAATTGACAAATTTTCACGAGCTAGAGGCTTCAATAAACCAGAGTGGCTGACTGCCGATCCACGAGACGGAGGTCATAGCCGGAAAGCAGAAGCTGACACCCCCGGGCGTACCGCGCAATGTGAGGTACATCGGGGACTGAGAGGGAGAAAGGTGCCTGTGGAGGGACGTCAAGGCGCTCACTTCTCCCGGGCAGACGTCATGTTTGAAGATGACAGAATCTCAGTGTGAGCAACATCCACTGCGATCCGGGCGATCAGTTCAGGCGCTCACGTGATCGATGGCGCCGCAGACGGTGCAAAGCAATTGCTCCGCCGTCAGCGCTTTGGCTGATTATGCTTGTGTAGTTTACTGAGAGCACACTTTGGAAATCGACGCTCTGGTGAGCGCCAACTCCCCATCTGCGAGTTACAGCACCACACGAGGATGCTGGTGGCAGTTTTCTCGGGATCTGCTTACTCGACTGGCCCGCCAGAATCCGAAAAGTCAAGCGCAGGCCATTTCGTTAAGCAAGAGCCCAGCACTTGGAACCTCGGCATGGCTGTCATCGTCTCGGATGCTTTGGTCGCCAGCACCACTGCTGGAAGCGTCCTGTGCAGCTGCTTGATCTCGCCTACTCTCTCTGTCCGCCGTGCCAGACATCATGACCAGAGGCTCAGTGATGCAACCGTACCGGTGACACGACGATGTGCAGACAATGCTCTACGTCACGCAGCAGTGCTAAGCAGCGCTCCCGTTCGTGGCGCCGCTGGGGGCGCCGTCCACAGCAGCTTGGAACCCCGGACACTGCAAGGCTCCCCATGCAGAGGTCTGTGAGCTACGCTCCAACCTCGCTAGTGCCAGGACGGTCCAGCATTTCTGGAAACCCCATGGGCAGTGACACGGTCGACTGCAGCCAATCGGACCCAATGTCCACGTCTTGATTTGTGAGCACCATCGTGTGGAGGTTCTGACTATCCAAAGCGCGTGCCCGATCGACAATGACGATGGAGGCTACTTGCAAGACCGTGTTATCCCCGGTGCAGGTGGTGTGCTCGGTCTGATGTGTGGTGCACGTCCAATGCTCGTGGCCCAGCATCATCGCAGGCTTGCGGCAGATATTCACGTCTGCCGGGCTGCCGCTGATGGACACCTGAAAGCCACTCATATCACACCTCTGCTTGAGAGGCACAGATCTGCTGTACCTAGTGGCTCAAGTGCGGTGGACCGTTGGTAATCTGCTGCTCATGACCTTCCTCATTCTGCTTGCTGCAAACCAACCCCAGATTTACCCACTCGATGGATCTGTGTGCTGTGTCATTCTCCCTTGGACCGCTCCGTTCAGTAGCTGAGCATGGGCTGCCTACATAAACACTGGGTCCCCACCTGCCAGGAGGGAAGCCCGTCCTCTGGTCGAAAGATACCGCATCTGTACACCTCTCATACGTTTGCTCTCGATTGCACTCAGCTTCGTGACTAGTTCACATTATGGCCACCAACGAAGACCACACTAACCGGGCGAACACCGCCGCTCAATACGACTCGCACTCTTATACCAATGGCACCAATGGCGCAACCAACGGCAATACCGTCCATCGCGACGTTGAGAAGGCCACCGAGGGTATGAGTAAGGAGGAAAAACAAGTCGCTATGCACGCCTCGCGCTTCGGATATGGACCCTTGGCGCACATCAAGACCAACGATACTGGCGGATTGCTTCCAGGTATGCAAATATTTCCGTTGACACGTGGCGACCACATGCTGAACATGGCCAGCCTTCGGTGGTGAATTCCAGCCAGGTCTCTACAAGGGCGTGGAAAACCGCAGATTCGCCAATCCCGCTCCTCTCGGTCTCTCCGCCTTTGCGCTCACGACGTTTGTGTTGTCGCTAATCAATTTGGGTACTCGTGGGATTTCAGAACCAAATATTGTGGTTGGTCTAGCCTATGGTTATGGTGGCCTCGTCCAGCTGTTGGCTGGTATGTGGTAAGTATCGAAGATGGCCCGTGTTTTGGCCCCGACAATGCTGATTCTGGACAGGGAAATGGCTGTGGGCAACACCTTCGGTGCTACCGCTCTGTCTTCATACGGCGGTTTCTGGATTTCATTCGGTATCATCTTAACCCCCGGCGGGTTTGCAATCGCCGAAACCCTTGAGGAAACGAGCGCCATGACTTTCACCACGTCTTTCTCATTCTACCTCTTCGTGAGTCATCCCAGTTTCAAACTTGGACAGTGGCTAATCTTGTCTGCAGGGGTGGTTTATCTTCACCTTCCTCCTTGTGCTTTGTACTCTGAAGTCCACCGTGGCCTTCTTCTTCCTCTTCTTCACGCTCGACTTAGCATTCTTGATGTTAGCCATTGGGTATTACTACGCTGAAGCTGGTGTACCCCAACATGGCTGCACCATTGCAGGCGGTGTTTTCGGCATCCTCGCTGCCTTTACTGCTTGGTACAATGCATTGGCAGGTATTGCGGACACCTCTAACAGTTTTTTCATCATTCCAGTCGCACACTTCCCATGGTCTGCCAAGGGCCTTGAGCGACGTGGCAAGAACCCCGAGCACACTGTCTAGACAGATATTTAGCAAGTATCTGATTCACCACGAAGGGCTTGTTCGAGCTGAAGACGAAGGAAAAGATACAATATACCAATTGGATGCCCACACACACTGTTGTGGCATGTCTGGTTTTGTGTGTACGAGTTAGATGGGCCTATATATGTCAATAGTAATCTAATACTGAGCGAGTAATCTAACCTGCATGATTTCCGAGGAACAGTCTCCATGCGTGTGGTATAATCACTCAACACTGTGCCTTACTCCAGCTCTGTTGGAGAGACAATACGGTGGTGAGAAACGGTGGTGATTGCAACTGTTAACGTCATATCATAGTTCCTGGTTAAGTTTATTCCTGGCTGATCGACGATGCAGAAACAAAGCCAGCAATCAGCTAGGCCCGACCACTTGTCCACACCGTTGCAGTAGTGTAACGTGCACGCACACTCTTCTAGCGATCACTAATTCGGTTCTTTATCTTGAAATCACAATGGATGTACAGGTATTCGCGGTAGGAGTTCAGCGATCTCTAAATCCCTTCCCAGGTTAAGGGGCAAGCCATTTGGAGCCATGCAGCACAGACGTTATCAATGTCCCGATCAGGGTGTCCTCGGCTCGGTTCTGGCAACTCTCTTTCACCTTTGACTTGGTGTGTTGCCGATGAACACCACATCGACGTTTGTCCCTCGCTGCGGGATTTCTCCAAATCTGCATTTCAAGCCTCATCATGCATCTGCGTGGGACAGCACGCTGAGGATGTCACGCACGGGACGATCCAGTAGAAATCTGGCGACAACCGAGTTTCACGTATTCGTGCTTTACCTTCTTCGATCCCAGAGGCCTCCTCAACACACGCTAGTGCGCCTCTGCTCGACCTCCACGCAACATGCAGCTGCTGGTTCATGCACTTGCCCAATGAACACATTGGTGTCCTGTTCCGTACCCACGCACCATCGTCCTCCCACATGCTACCCATCGCTATCATCTCGCTCTACTCCGACCATGACGAATATAAGTTTTGCATCCTTTTACATCAATCATGATCGGTCTGTGAAACTCTCGTCTCCGACTTCGCGTTTGAAGGCCTGGTAGTGTTCACAATGTGTGGCATCAGTTGCATAGTCAGTCTCGACGAACGACATCAGTGTGCTCGCCAGAAGGACAAGGAGCAGACCAGTGCTCGCCTCAAGGAGAGTCTTGAGCAGATCCGGCATCGAGGGCCTGACTCAACTGGGACATGGATCAGTGAGAATGGGAAGATTGGTATGGTTGACACTGGGACTGACATACAAGCACTACCCTTGCTAATACGCTCCTAGCACTCGGACACGTTCGTCTTCAGATCAACGACCTTTCTCCAACTGGATGTCAACCCATGCACTCTACTGACGAGACCATTCACATCGTTGTCAATGGCGAAATTTACGACTACCCACGCTTACGGGCGGAGATGGAGGAGAGAATCAAGTACAAATTCCAAGGCACATCAGACACCGAACTAGTGCTCGCCTTGTACCAATGCTATGGTCTATCGTTCATCTCAAAGATTCGAGGAGAATTCTCTATCTGCCTCTATGATAGCGAGCGAGAACTATTTATCGCAATAAGGGATAGGTACGGCATCAAACCGCTGTTCTGGACCGTTCAGAATGGAGAGTTACTCGTGGCTGCGGAGATGAAGGCCTTCTTGCCTCTGGGCTGGCAGCCGGAGTGGGATGTGAAGAGTTTGGTAGGAGGTGAGGCACAGATTGCAAATTGCACCATGTTCAAGAACGTGCAGAAGGTATTGTAACAGCTCTGGAATTACAGAACGAAGCTCACTCTGGTTCTAGGTACGGCCAGGACACATGCTCGTGTGTCGTAACTTTGGCGTTGTCAGCGAGCCGCAGTATTGGCAATCCGAGTACCCTGACAAGGTGAGTATGGACAGCATGTGAGTAGATAGGTACTGACCACTCTATAGCATAGCAAGGAAGAGCGAACAGAAGAGGAAATGATACAAGGCGTCCGTGATCGTCTTGTGGATGCTATCAAACAGCGCCTTCGAGCCGATGTCAAGGTGGGAGTCTCCCTGAGCGGTGGTATCGATTCTTCGGCTGTTGCAGGAATAGTCAATCATCTCATTCGTGAGGGTAATCAGATTGGCAGTGAAGCGGAAAACGAACGTCTGAGTTGTTTTGGCATCGCCTTCGACGAAGACAGCGGCTTTGACGAATCTGCAATCGCTAACCGCACAGCTGACTTCCTCAACGTAAAGTTTTACAAAAAGCACATGAACGAACAAGCTCTTGCGGACGATTTTGAAGATGCAACCTGGCTGTGCGAGCAACCAAATTATGATCTCAATTTCATTGGCACCTACGCATTGTCTGAACTCTTCCGCGAGAACGGCTTCGTTGTGAATATCAATGGTCAAGGGTCTGACGAGATACTTGCCGGATACAACATCTTCCTACCCGATTTCCTGCGAGAGCCCGACAATACGTTTCCAGGATGCAATCTCGATCTCGACACCCTCAAGTCGGAACTCAAAACGGCCGAGTCGACCCTCAACGAGGTCTACGCTGACCGACTCCATCTGACATCTGACAATCCCTCTGCGGCTCGTCGTCAACTCAATAACATCATCACTCCACAACAGATGTCCTTTGCTTTCAGTCCACTGCCAATACATCCATCTTTCTTGTTGCAGTCAAAGTCGGCAATGGACGTTGAACAAACCTACGCGTCGCTCCTCTCTCCAGAAACTCTGACCAAGATTCAAGACAAGTGGCATCCATTGCATAGTGCAGAATATACCTTTGTAACAGCACATTTGCAGAACCTTATTCTTTCTCACCTAGGTGATCGAGGCGAGATGGCTCACAGCGTCGAGGGACGCACGCCATTCCTCGATCATTATCTGACTGAATACGTTAACAACCTCCCGCCGAGCATGAAGATTCGTTACGATCCCGAGACCAAGTCGTGGGTAGAGAAATGGGTCCTTCGGGAAGCTACTAGGCCTTTCATTACGGACGAATTGTACAAGAGAAGAAAGCATCCGTATTCAGCACCTTTGGAATTCCCTCTTGACGGACCGATATACAGACTTCTTAAAGAGCTAGTGACGAGCAGCAACTTGGAGAAACTAGGCTGGATCGATACGAGTAAGGTTGATAGTTTGGTCGACGAGGCATTCGAGACAAAGGACAAACTGAAGTTCCGGACTGTCATCGGACTAGCACAGTTGGTTGTCCTGCAAAGACGATTTGGTGTTCAAAAAGCAGTGAAAGAGGAAGGCGAGAGTGAAGAACCAGCTAAGGTTAGCGAAGGTGAAAACGTGATGCTTGGATAGAACCGGTATCAACGTAAGCGAAGACGTAGATGGAGAAACCAGGAGATCGTGGTTGTTTCTGGCATTGACCATGAGGAAAAATTTGTAGACAATAGAGGTTAGTGTGGAGCACATAATATGGCTGTAGGAAAGGGGTTGCTGGGTCAAGCGGAGATGGTGTATATTGAGCATGGCTATAGTAATTGGTATGATTGTATGAGAAGGGACATGTGAGCAAACTCAAGGCATGAAGATAACAAATGTTAGTCACAGAACAGAACTCAACGATCAAGTATCCGGATACAGTTTGAGATGGTGTCACACACGGGATCTGTATTGTGGACACGAGCATTAGTTAAGTGGTTGTCATCGTCCGCTGATTTGTGCCATTACTCGCATTCCGAATCTGACCACGATGACCCTGAGACTGGGTTAGTTTTCATCTTATGCACAGACTTACCTATCGACTGCTGCTGGATCGGCGGCACTACAAAGTACTGCGTCAGTACATCCCTTTGGGCCCGAAACTGTAGTTTCGCAGGTTGTGACTTATCGCGTGTCTGGTGGATGAGGGCCGGTGGTCTGATGAAAACACACGCCATGTTGCAGCGCGTGAGATCGATCAAGCATCACTGGTCATTCGGATGCACCTATACTGACGCCGTGAAGAAGCGTTGGCTCCGGCAGACCGATTGCTTAACATGTCGAGAAGCATGCAGACAATGTGTACTGATGGAACACTGTATTGAGTGTGGAGAGTAAGAGAAGCGTCACGGCATGGCAGGTCCGAGTGTGCCGAACAGCAGAGGAAGTGGGCGCTAAGGCCGGGAGAACAGATGGGCTACAGTGAGCGGAGGACACTGCAGGGATGGATGGGAGCAAAAGGGCGAATGGATATGACTTGCCTTGCGGGTCTGGGCCTTGTTGGTTTGGGATGACGAAGCTGGTGTGAAATTCGATGAGGTGGATTGTTTGGTGAG
>JAOSBN010066860.1:0-13422 GCA_027563595.1 Erythroxylum suave | reverse complement strand
TACAAGGGAAGTGATAATACACGGTAATGCACTTAATATATGGAATAATTATGGTAAATGCTAATTATCCTTAATAGGTTGTAGCACCATGTAATGATGCATTCCTAGTCTCCTTAGTCAAATATGTCATAGCTCATACACCACCCAGATATACCTCTGTCAAAGGATAATTACTCAAGCACCCGCCTACTAATCTGCAATTTCACAGATAAGTTCAAAGCTTGCAGAGGCATCCATTATGATGACCATAGAACTACAGAAAAGCAATGAGTTAAACATGTGATTATGAGCATTTTCAACAAAGCTTAGGTATTGGAAACAAGTACATGGATAGGACTGTTATGTTACTAGACAACAACCTTATGCATCTGCATTAACACAAAGAAACCTGTCCTTGTTCCATTACAAAGTTACTTAAACCATGCATGTATTCTGAAAATCTTACAGTCTTGTTAGACTAACTTTTGGATACGTACACCATACATCTATTTTGAAAATCTTACAGTCTTGTTAGACTAACTTTTGGATATGTACACCATACATCTATTCTGAATATCTTACATCTTTGTTAGACTAACTTTTGGAACGAAAGCTTTTTAAATATCACATACTACTTCAGCAAAAAGCAAGGAATGAGACTTAAAACCAGTCTAAATGTGAAAAACTAGTTCAGATATTTATTCTAAAAAGGAGACAAAATAGCAAGCTAACAAGACTTCACCTTTAGTGGTTGTAGGACACTAGAGACACAAGGTGAGTGTCCTACCGGAAGAGGCTTATTGGTAATCCTGTAAGTTGTAGTTATTCCCTTCACTTGTCTCAAGTCCTGTCCAACATTTACAAACAAACGAAATTCCATAAATTTGTTAATGAATTAAATTTCAAGCTCAAGCATTCCTATCAAATTAAGTGAGCAACCTTTCATGAGAAAGTTTTATCTCGATAGCCAAATCAACCAATGCATCTGTGGTCGCTTTAATAGCTAGAGGTGCCAAATCATTCAATGATTTTCAACTTTGCAATATGCTTTGTTTCACTACATCAAGAATATCAGCAGAACACAAAGATAGAAGCTTAACTACATGTTCAATATATCCCACAAACTTACTCAGAGAGAAAATTAATGTCATGAATACATGCACTAAAAAAAGAAAAGAAACAGTGCTAATTAAGCATTCACCGTAGACAGACATAGATGAGCACTATAGGGTAATAAACATGCAATCACGTAAATGCTATTCTATCTAAAGTAAAAGATATGGTAGAATCACAGAATAATACATACATAAACAAATTCATCAAGAGCAGCAGAAGATGCCCATTCAGACCCAGATATGGTGCAACATTACCCATCCTCCTAGCAGCCAATCCAGATGACAACCAATTCAACTATCTGTCAGGCAATATATAGAAATTTAGCACCGTGGAGCTTAAGTCTTTCATGGACATTCTCAATCAAATACATCAAATTTGCTATAAAACATAAGACCTTGAAAGCAGCTATAAGCATAAGCAAGGGAACTTGTCAGAGGAAGAGCAATAAGAACATTTCTCACCAACAAGAAATTGCAGGGGCTCTCCAAGAGAGTGGTACTCTATTTCAAAGTTAAGCCATTGGAATCTCCATTTTGAACAGGCACGAGAGTGGTAGCTGAGAGTGCTAAATCTAGAGCCTCTACTATTTCTTGAAAGCTGTGCACATTCAAGAACCATATATTCTTATCAAATACATGGCCATGAGCAAATTTCATATGAAGCATATTTGTAGAAAGAGTTGCCAAACCAACCTTAATGAGAAATAAACTCCAATATTCCATTCCTTCATGAAATCAACATAAACTGCCTGTGCTCAAAACTTTGCAACAACAGACGGATGGACAATAGCCTTGCTTGACAATTGGATGTCATAATTATAATGAATAGCATATTGGCTCAACATATCACAATAGAACGCCCCAAAACAGTCAAATCTAAACAGACAGCGGCGACAACTAGATTGAGAACATATGACAATTTTAGGGCACTATCGAGAATGAAGATGAAGACGATGAGGATGTCGAGTCACAGTGAAGATTAGAAGACTAACAAAGTATGTGAATTTTTGTATCAGTTGTGAATTTTTTTAAGTAGAACGATAGATGTTTTTGTGCCGAGACAAAGTAAGACATAGTAACATCAAACAGAGCACCGACTCCCCACAGCTGGCCTTCATTTTTTTTCATCTTCTATATGCATATGTCCACAATTGGCCTTCATTTTTTTTTCTTCTTCTTGCATCATGCAGTTTCTTCCTTCTTTTTCTGATTTTGGAGTCGGCAACAACAGGTTCTTCTATCTTCACCATGTACGTTGGAGTAGGAAACTCGAATGCTTAATAAAATTCATCCTGATCTTGGGAATATAATGGAGTGACCCCGCACTTCAGGATTTCGATACTTCCATATTTATATAAACTGAACTTGAACAAGGCTACATCACTTGACGAATAACCATGTCTATCTATCCAATCGCAAAATATATCACAAAAGATGACTACCACGTGCTCGTTAAGTGCGTTTTCAATGCCATGTTTACAAATCCCTACATCTACGAAGGCAGCATGGTAATTGTCTCCAAAATAGCAATCATATCTAAGATAGAGATCCCCTTCATCTAAACCTTTCGTCAAAGACTTCACGCACACACATAAGGCGACCCTCAACATATCACGATTAAGCCAATGAGAAGGAATGGGGACTTCCACTAAATCACCCGTACTTTGATACTGGACCCACTTTGGTATTCTACTTCCAGGATAATGCATATGATATTTAACCTAAACAACAAGAAAACAAATTTCTAACTCAAATAAGTGATTACACCAACACAAAATAAAGAAGAGAAAAAAAGATAGTTACGTACCCATGGTTTGTGATATTCTAACAGTACATCTGCAACTTCCTGGCATACATCTTCATCCAACTTTAGGCAGTTCCATAAACAAAATCTCTTCTCAGTGCCTGCTGACCCAAGGACTAACTGTTTAAGGCTCCGTATTTCCTTTAGTGATCTGCAATTATGAGCTTCTAACCGAATGACACTTGATGGAAATTTTGGCAAGGATAAAAGCCTTCGGCAGCAACTTATATCAATCTCTGTCAAGTATGAAAGTTGATTGATGGTTGAAGGGATTCTCTCAAAGTCATTTCCTCTTAAACTTAAAGAGGTTACAGAAGATAGAAAGCTCAAGTCCTCAGGTAGTTCCCTTAAATTAAGGTCTGAAAGGGTCAGAGATCGTAAAGAAGAGGAGCCTTGTAACAACAAAGGCAACAAATGGGGGTCTATAACCGGATGATGATGAGGTTCTACTAAGTCAGATGTGGGACCGGTGAGATATACCAATTCAAGACTCGGTAAATCAACCACACTAGTTGGCACAAAAGTAAGTTTGGGGCAACAATAAATACCTAAACGCTTTAGCCCTTTTAAATTGCCAATAGAAGATGGTATCTCTAGGTCTGTATGACCTAACTCAAGTTCCTGTAAAATACTCATGTTCTCTGAGATTTCAGGAAGCTTCTTTAGGCTCCGGCAACATGTTAAATCAAGTATTCTAAGAGATGTTAACGCGTCGAAAAAGTTGCTTGGAAGGCTTTCGAGCTTATCACAAACATGTGTAATTCTTCCAATTTGTCAAGGTGTTCAACCAATGATGAAGGTATGCGTTTTATAACTGTCTGACCTAAATCCATATACTTTATGTTGCTTGAAACTTCTGGGAATGTATTCAAATTCTTACAGCCCAACAAAATAAGTTTTTCAATAGCATTTGGAAGTTCGGCTCCACCACTCGGAAGATGACTTATGTTTTTGCAATCTTCCAAACTTAGGAACGAAAGCTTGCCCAATTGCCATCCAAATATGTAAGACGGAATTTTAATCACACTAAAAAAACGATGAAGAACTGTACCGAATTTCGGTTGAGATGCCACTAAATATCCTATATTCTCATCCTGCAGTTAGCAAAAAGAAAAGGGATTAATTCTCATCCATTGCTACTTTCAAACTTACTTATAAGAAAATTAATAAATACAATGCATAAGATAAGTACCCTCACTTCTTGCTGGGATCGTTTTATCTTGCTATTGGGTAATCCAAGCACAATAAGATGCTTTGGTCGAAAATTGCTTGGCAAAGATTCCAATGGATATCCATCCCAATAAAAATATGTTAGCTCATTTGGAAGATAATCAAGACCTTGTGGGAGATGTAGATTATTTTGTCCTTCAAAGCAATCTTGTCTATCAGGCACATAAATTTTGAGAAATTTAAGATAAGGTAATTTCGTAAACACTTCTGGATTTAAATCTATCTTGGTTATCTTAGACGCATCCAACATTATGCTTTCCACATCAAACATTATGCTTTCCACAGCTTTTTCCCCCTAACAATCAAAATCAAATATTATTTTTTAGTAAGTACAAAAGAATCTCAAAATTATATTATAATAACAAAAGGGATGTTTAAAATATCCTTATTTGAAAACCAAAAGTCAAAGTGCTGCAATGTATATTTTCTTAAAAATCTCATATAAAAAGCAAGTGACTAATTTTACCTTGTCCTGTGCAAGTACTTCAGAGACATCTATTGGATCCCATAATCTGCTACGTTTGTTTGGATGTTTAGATTCTTGACGTACAATTTCCTTTCCCATTTCTTGCATTAAGCGATGCATTTGTATTGTGTTTTCATAAATGGTCAGAAAACACTTGTCGATTAGATCACTTACTATAATCCTTGCAGGATAGTTACAGCTTGTGAACACTCGCATTACAACATCTTTGTTTTCACCTTTGAAGAAACAAGCACTATGAAGAAAGATATCTTTCTCCATCCTATCTAAGCTATCGTAGCTAATTTTTAACACATCCTGAATAGTCTTGTTTGGACACATTGACAACTTTTCCAATGCACTTTCCCACTCATTTGTCGTTTTCCCACTTAGATAGGAGCCTAAAACCTTCAAAGCTAAAGGATTGCCTTGTGCATATCTAACAATTGAGCTAGACAAGGACTCGTAATCATCTCTAAGATAGTTTTGCTTGAAAGCACGCCTAATGAAAAGTTTAAGGGCTTCTTCATCTTTTAATGGTTCAACTTTATATAAAAAATGAGCCCTTCTTCCAATCACTTGCTTATCTCTACCAGTGATAATAATTACACTTCGAAAATCAAAACAACACGGATCTCCAATCAATGAATCTAATTGTTCTGATTTATCCACATCATCAAGAACGATTAGTGCCCTTCTACTTATACTTCTACGACCATGTTTTTTTTTAAGAAATGGAGATACATTTCTAAGAAATGGAGATACATTTCTATCTTTTCCACCCAATAGCCGTGAAATAAGTTCTTTCTTTAAATCCTTCACTTCTGATCTTTCTCTCACATCTCTCAGAAAACAACAACGTTCGAATTCAAATGACAGCCGCCTAAATATGAATTCAGCAATAGTAGTTTTTCCAATACCGCCCATCCCCCAAATTGCTATAATGCAGACGTCCAGTCCCTTAACTGACAGAATCCAATTTTTGATTTGCATAAAGTGTGAAAGTACCCCAACCAACACCTCATCACCATTATATACGGTTGATTTCTCCACTTTTTCCAAAACAACTTCAACAATTTTACCAATAAGCATGCGATCATACCTACCAATCATGAAACACTATGATTTTACCTTCCGTTAACCCAAAACTTAGATCAACAATTAACTATAATCAAACTGCCATAAAAGTTTGAAACAGATATAAAACGAAGCGGGTCAAAAATTTTACCTAAAGTCTTCAGAATTCAACCCAGATAGATTGGTCGTCTTGGTCAACGCTTCCCTCCAATTTTGTATCTTGTGAGCGTTCCTGGGATTTTGCTCATGTCTTTCAAAAGCTGCGGCAACATCACCGGACTGTGATAAGTGCATGGGCTGCATGAGTTGAATCAGTTATTTCCACACGTACTGCTTACTTCTTATTTGTCTTAGACCCAGTCAAATTAGTTTTCCACGTTCTGTTGTTTCACATACTGTCGTCAGTAGTCCATTTTGTTGATTTCCGTTAGTTTGTGGGAGAATATATCTCCTGTTTTGCAGTTGGTTGTTCCTGAATTATAGTGTCAATTAGGTAGAACGACTTTGTATAAAAACCAGTTACTGGCAATGGGCTGGGAAAAAACAGAGAAGTTTTATGCCTTCCTCCTATCTTTGCATCTCTTAATTCTCTCTCCTAAAATTCTTCTTAACAGACTGTTTCCTTATATGGGATGGATTTACCTCGTAAAAGACTGGGATGACAAATTGGCCCCGAGTTTCACGACATTCAATGATCTTTACAAGCTCATCGAGACACCAAGTAGAAGATGCATAGTCTTTTGAGAAAACGACGACAGCAACATAAGATTCTTGGATTGCTTTCACAAGGAAGTCAGCAATTTCTTCTCCTCTTTCGAGTTCCTCGTCGTCAATGAAGGTCAAGAGAGCATTTCCGCACAAAGCATCATAAAGATTGCGGGTGAAACTGCGACGAGTGTCTTCACCCCGGAAGTTTATGAAGACATCGTAGCTCCATGGGTAAGACTGGGAGGCTGAAGAAGAAGAAGCCATTGCTGTTGAAGATGAGTATCGCAACACTTGGTGCATTATTTAAGAAAGAAATTCTTCCTAGAGAGAAAATGCATAGAAGTTTCGCGATAGTCATTTTTTATTATTATTAGGCAGGGTCCATCCCCCTGTTCAACGTTAAGTCTTTTTTTGTCTTTTCTTTTACCTTTTACATTAAAAAGCCTTAACGTTGGGTCTTTTTTTAACTTTTTTGTTTTCACTTTCCCTTTTTGCCCCCTTCTTCGTGACTGTGCTTGGCGTGCAAGACGATAGGAGTCACATCTAAGTTGGAAAGGAAGACAACTTGTTGCTTAAAGGTGGCGGCATTTCACAAGTTCCCGAAATGTCCTCGCAAGCAATTTTAAGTGTCCTCCCACCCCAACCCCAACTTTCCTATCTTAGTCCTTTCTTTTTTCTCTTTCCATTATTGGTTCAATGCTAATATTCTTCCACACGACTTGCCTTTGAAACAATGGTGTATGACTTTATTTTCATGTCACTCTTAATTTATGACCATTGCCTAAGTTTCTTCCACACTTTTTACGCGTTCTTATATTAGGTCATTTAAAATTATAACTACGGTCTAATTTATTTTCTTTGTAATATTTTCTAAATTCTCGATTGATGTGAATTACTCCAAAATTATAAATATATTTAATTTAATTATTGATAAGTTTTGCATGTTTATGCTTAATAAAAAAAATTATTCATATTTGTTTATTGTAGAACATTGTTAACTTCATATTGGAGAATTGAAATAATGGGATAAAATAATATAAGGGTTAATTACTAAAAAAGCCCTAAATTTTCTTTATTTTCTTAATTATAACCCGAACTTTAAAAAGTAGAAATAAAATACTCAAATTTTTAATTTTTTTAATTCTAGCTCGATGTTATTTGTGCTGATATGACATAACCATGTATCGACGCCCCTTACTAATCAGACACTTCAGCTAGTTTAATAGAAAATTGTCTGATTAGCAAAACGATGTCATTTCGCTTTGATAATAAAATGACATCGTTTCAACTAAAATCAGATGCCCCTCTTTTCTCCCTCTCTTCTCTGTTTATTAATTATCTATGATTTTCTAATTAACAAAGATATCTGAGAAGGCTAATTTATAAAATTTTGCCAAAAAAGCGTATGTACACAGATATATATATATATCATGTATCTAACAGTTATTTTATATAAATTTTAGAGAATTAAAGATTGTATTAAAGGAGATACTTGCAATTTTCAATAAAAAAATTCTTTTTCTGTTTTAGATGATTTTGTTATAATTTTAGAATTTATTTAATAAAAATTAAAGTTTTGACAGTTTTAAATGTTATATTTTTCTTTATGTTTTAGAAATACTTATTAAAGAATCGTGAATAATACATCTTTTATTGACGATCATTCACAACTACTGAGTTGCTAAGAAGAGACGGTAACAAATCTTTAAAAAATGGATGTTTATTTAAAATAAATTAATGTAATTCTTTTTCTTAACACAAAATTAATGTCAATATAATTACACATGTTTTTTATTAACCAGAGTGTTTTAATGATGTGATAAGCTTACAAGCAAATGTGGTGAAACAAAGTAGCAATTACAAAGTAATATAATTTTGTACCTGAAGATTACTCTGAGAGGAAGACCAATAGTGCACCAAGTTCTAGAATGGCAAATGGGTAGTCAAATCTTCTGGTCGCCTTACCCTGGCCCAACTCTACTCTGACCTAACTCTGGGTCAGAGCATCCAAATTATTTATCTATATGGGATCCACGCAGATGAATGGCTTAAATACTCTGGCACAGAGTTGGGTCAGAATAAGGGGACCAGAAGATCAGGTCCCGACAAATGGGTTCTTTTTCATCATCAAAATATGCCGGTGAATAAATTGGAAAAGTTGTGAATAAATTGGAAAAGTTCTGCCACCACTAAGTTGTTTCTTGTATTTACCATCTTTTCAAAATTTGGACCAGTCTGTATGCAAGCTGTGCGTGAGGTTGATTTGATTTATAAGAATTTTTATATAATAGTTTTTTTCGATGCTCATAGGTTTTTCTCTAGTTTGAGAGTTTTCATGTAAATTTTCTTGTATTGTTAGTATTTTTCTATTTTTTGTTTTTTCTATGAAATATTCTTGAGTGTGAGTTTGCTATTTTTGTTATCATTTTTCTATTTTTTGCTATTTTTTTTGCTATTAATGAAAGATATTTAAATTTCTAACAATTGGTATCAGAGTAAAGTGTTTTTCTTGAAAATTTTGAGTATGCTTTATGGTCATAGTTTTGATTGATCTTTCACATCAGAAAAAATTTTCTTGAGAAAGGTTCATTTGGTACGATGAAGCTTTGGTGTGGTAGTATAGAAGTGCATGTTTAGGAGAGTTCTGGTTAAGGAAAGACTTGACACTTAAGTGTGTTTGTTTATGACCCACCTCTCTTTCCTGATAACTTATCTGGTGTACTATTCATTTCTACAATAAAATTCATCAGGGCAGTGGTACTGTTAAAGCCTGCAACTAAATTAATATCAACTCTAAAAATAAAAATGTAATTAGCGAAGAGTTGAGATCATTCCCATGAGAAACTTTAACGGAAAATGTTAAACGAGTTGAAAACGAAATAAGAGGGGGGTTGATTTAACGTAATTTAAGAGAAATTGAAATGACTGAAATTGAATTAACTTAATTTAAAAGAAATTAAAATGGCTGAAATGAAAAGAATAACAAAAATATTCAAATTTGGAATTTTAGTGAACGAACCTTGGTTTCGGGTCATCGACGTTATCAAACTGATATGGTTTGTCGATATAAAACTCAATTCATTAACAAACAATCATTGGAAGTTATTTTCTCTTAAGATTAAATGAATAGAAACACGTATTTTAAACATTTTTATTAATCAACAACTTAGATACGATCTCAAGTTTAATTGATTAATAGCTTTAAGAACTAAAAAACCAACGAACAAGACAACAAATGTATGATATGCATTTAATCTAGTTAAACGTCTTCTTAGAATTTCCAACTTTAGCGTAAAGATGACAATCCTAATTGTTACTTGTGCTTATCAAGACGGAACATCATATCCTACCAATCTAGCTATAAATTAAACAAATCAATTCCTAGTTGCGTACTCTAGAAATCAATTAATTTAATCATGAAAAGCAATTTGGAAGACACTTAATATTTATCAATGAAAGAAACTTTATTTAGAATCTCACCGTACCAGATGATAACAAGGTTCCCTTCAACCAAGATGAAAAATTTAGCTATTCATTACAAAAGTAAGAGCAATGGAACAATAACAAAAGGTAAAATCTCCATCCCTGATCCTTTATGAAAAATACGAAAATTCTTGTCTAAAACAAGAAAAACCTGACAAGAACTATCTTCAGAAAAGAAAGTGTAATCACTAGAAAAACCCAGCCTATTCTATACGTGAACAGTATATGTGAACAGTAATTTCTTTTATGCTTTCTGATTTTCTTTGTCCATCCTATAGTAATCTACTGCAGATCTATCTTTCACATCTTCTGATTGTAAATCCTCATCCACAAGACAATATCAAATTTGAAGTAAAAATCATTGAAAATTTTAAAAAATAAAAAAGAAGTAAATAAGGGTATATATTTTAAAGGGGGATTGAAATGTTCAAAGTTAAAAAAATCCAGACTATTCTAATTCTGAGGAGATTAAGTTAGAACGACCATTTACATATATTCATGTCTATCTAGTTGTCCTGTAAGTCGAACCCGTAGCACTGACTCAACAACTTGGAAACTACCCCGACAAAACTCATGTAAATGACGGTATATAGTGAAAGTGCACCCACGTGAAGTACCAACAACTAAATGATAAATCATCACTGTTAATCTGATGTGCCTACACGTCCCATATTGGCCAAAAGGACCGGGCACAAAGAAGACGTCACCGACGGTGTTGCAGTCGTACATTGGAAGAAAGAGAACCAAGTCCAGCCAATGGGTCTGAAAAGCCTTAACAAAGTTTTTTTTTTAATAATAACTTAGGAGACAAAAAAGCAAGGCAATGATTTTAGCTTTTGGGCATAGTCCATTGGATGATAACGGGGACATATCTCTCCCATACGAGCAACCATACTCATTACAAGGTTTCACAAGTATAGGCAAAGGCAGAGACATAAGGAATCAGGGATAATGTACTTCCAAAGTACGGCGATATGTCCTAGATATACGACAACCATCCCTCAAACTACTCCTGACTGGAGATCATACGCTCTCAAAGGCGACCTTAGCTACTGGTATCATAAGTTTCCAGGTATGATAGACGCGACTGCACATACCCTTACAAGCTATCTCCTCGGCTTCAACGGGCGAAAACACGCATCCTTCCTCTTAGAAAACCTTATTTTCCATCTTCGTGACTTTGCTTGGCTTTGCAAGACGATTGGAATTACATCTAAGTTGGAAAGGAAAACAAGAAGTTTAAAGAGATTTGATATGTGGGCATTTCACAAGTTCTGGAAATTTCCTCGAAAGCAATTCTTAACTGTCCTCCCACCCCAACCCCAACTTTCCTATATTAATCCTTTTTGTTTTCTTTTTCCATTATTGGTTTAAAGTACACATTTTTCATAATTCTAAAAAATAGTTTTTAAAAGTATTAAATTATAATAAAATTTCGTAATTTTCCTCAATAAATTATTTAATGAAACAATAATTTTAAATTAATAATTTAGTAAAAATAAAAAGTCAATCTACTACTCTACTCAGACCTGCATCTTGTTCTACTCAAACCATTTGATCCACTCCTAAACGCGTCACATTCTTTACAAGCGAACCAAAATTTTAGAAATTATTGATGCCTCTTGATAGTTGGTACATTAGGATGCATTTTCTAACCGTTATTCTATCTTATCTTTTCTAATACTATTAAATTTTCAAGCGAACTTTTTTTTGTCAAATTTTGATAGAAATAAAAACATAAAATTAAGTTGTTATTTAGCCTTTTAGAAAGAGCCTTTCTTTTAAGCAAAAATAAGGCTATATGTTATATTAATCCTCTCAAAATTTTACACTTCAATGAAATTTTAACTTGCTATTAGCAACGAAGGCCATCATTATAACTTGAAGATCTACATTTTTTAAAAATCATATGGTCTTCTTTTATAATGAATTATAATTTATTGGTTTTGTTTGTAATTTATTTGACAAAATGTTAAGAGAAGATATTTAAAAATGAAAATTATCATAATTTTTAATAATTATGAAAATTTTTAATTAAACCACATAAAATCTCATTTATTTTACTAAAAAATTTAAATTTAAAATTCTAGACTTTTATTTGACAAAAATTATACAGTCGGGTACGTGGGAAGAATAATTATTAAGAAAGACACACACACGAGCCCACATCCCACCTCTGGAATACCTACGATTTGGTTAAAAAGTAATTATGAGAAAATAAAAATAAAAAAGATAGGAAAAGACGAAAGAGTTGTATCTAATGGCCGACAGCCAGATCCAATCTCGTTCATTACCAATCTATCAATCTTGACCTTTCCAGCTTGTCCGAAATCTAAACAATACGGCACACTGATTCCCTGTCGCAACTTCCAAATGTATGATTAATGGACCGCCCCGGCCCCACTACATTTTCACACAAATCTCTATCATCATTAAACATTATCCTAGCCATGTCCTTTTGCCCTCTCTTCCCTATTAATTCTTAGAAAATTAATATGATTTTTTTATAATTTAAGAAAAATTTTAAAAATTCTAATTAACAAAAAGCTTTTGTAATTTTAAATTTTCGTTTAAGTCTTCATTAAAATATCAATAAAATATACACATTAGGAATATCATATTTAAACTGTGGGCAGGTCGGACCACGGGCTAGTCTGGCCTGTATCCCGTGACCCGCCCGTACTTTTATTAATTTAATCATTTTTATATATTAACTTAATAATTAATAATTAACTTAAGTAAATTAAAAATTTGTAATTAATTTAATTTATAATTTTAGCTATAGCTATTTACTTATTAACTTGATAAATTTCTAATTAATTGAATTAAATGTCCTAATTAATCATACAATTATATATACCTCAATAACTTTATTAATTATTATATCATAATTAATCAATTACATATTGATATAATTAATTATCAATTCTATCTTATAATAATTAATAAATAATTTAAGTAAATTAAAAATAATGTTATTAAACACACCTTATTATTAATATTTTATATAATTATCGAGGGCTCGTTGGTTATAACATTAATTTTATTAAAATTATAAACTTAATTTTTATAAAATTAAATATCTAAATTTTAAATTTTTATAAACATATTGAACGAAATATTAAGATATATAATATTTATGTCTTTAATAATTTTTTTAAAATCATACCTTTATAAGTTATTTTATAATCAACAATTAATATCAAACAACTAATTTTATCAAATATCTTTAATAAATAACTGATGTTATCCGTTTCTTAAATCAACTGATATAATCAACTATTAGCTAATCTCTAGACTCCAAAATCTGTTGCTGTATATCAACTTCTCTGTCAACTTACCGTTGCTTTCGAGTCTGGATCGTCTGTCTAAGATAATCCTGTCGAATTCTGTCAACTGTTAAAATGACACCGTTTTTGTTTAAATTTCGACAGACGCTGCGGGACCCACCACAAGCGACGTATTTGCTGCAGCCGAAGCCACTGCTTCAGCCAAAAGGAATTACACGTGTATTTACTTAACGTACAAGATTTATTATACCAGCGTACGTACAGTAAAGTATA
>JAOSBN010066849.1:0-43361 GCA_027563595.1 Erythroxylum suave | reverse complement strand
TGTAATTTTTGGAGTTCTAAATCAAAAGTTATGGAGGTCTAAAGTAGAGATGTTGGGAAAAGGTGGAAAATGAAACATGTTCTGCGTATGCTCTGTCAAAGTTGGCCGTGGACAACTCTCCTTGGTTCTCCACAGCCAACATGAAGGATGAAGTTCCCCGTGGCCAACTTTTAAGATTTCTCGTGAACTTTTTCTCTCTAGAAAAGTTCGCCGCAGTGAACTTTTCTGGGATCGCCATGACGAACTTTCCAACATAGAACATACTTTGGTATTTTGATGATATCTTAACCTGTAGTTATCCAATTGGGATGATTTTTAATTTTGAGTAAATTAGAGACATAGGGATACAAATTATCTTAAGAAATAAAATTCTGAATCGGATTGTAAGAATTTCAATTTCTGGGTGGAAGTTAAGTATAGGGCTGTGTCTTAGAATAAAAGCAGTCCGAAAATATTTGGAGTATAACTTTTTCACTAATGATCCAAATTGAATGATTTTTGTGTCATTAGAAACTTATGATATAGAATGACAATTATCAAAAGAAAGTGTTCTCAAATTACTTCATTTTCATTGTTTAAATGATCAAAAATAGTAGATCCAAAAGTTAGTGTTTGGAGAAAAATATGAAATGATTCATTCGGTTATGAAATTAGATTCAAAGTGTTTATTTGAGGTATAAACCCTAACTAAAAATTTTACTTAGGTGAGTTTTGATATAAGACTAATAATATGATGAAAATAATGAAAAGATACCCGGGATTGTCATTGAGCATGCTTTGTACATATTCCACATACACGTTGTGTATAAAGGAATACTTATAATTGTGTTATTATTAATGTGTGTGCATTGTGTGTATTGCATAATTGTGATGTCTAGGATAAATGCACACATTTAGATGTTTCCAAATCTTGGAAGAAATTGCTAATTTGGAGCGTACAGTGAGTAGACTTAGATGGTCTCATTTCATTATTTGTTTTGTGTGAATTTTTGTATTGATTAATTACTGAATGTCTATATGAATGTGATTGATTGTGTTCATTTCTGGACAGGAGGTCTGATGATTGTGATGCTAGGTTGAGATATTGAAGTGTTGCTTGTATGTGAATGAGAAGAACTAAGTGTACATAATTTGATGATAAATGTGTTTTGAATGAGCATTTGCATGTAAGTGAAAATGTGATTCTCAACTTAATGTTGAATGCCGGACTAAGGTTTGATGATATAGGAATGTGATTAAATGTGATCATGGAAATGTGATTGATGGATTTCATTTCATGAATGTATGAAATATAATGGCAATTGTGACTAGAGTAGCCACTGATCAGAGCTTAAAGCTCAACGAGTGAAAAAGAGCCTCAAGCTCAAAAGTGATTCAAAACCTCAGGCTCAACATTTAATGAGCCGTATATGGGACAGTTATCAATGAGCCCTATATGGGACAGTTTAGGCACTCGGTCATAACAAAGTAATAAATGGAAATTGTGTCTCATACACACTGCATATGCATAATATGACTGATTAAATTATATTGATTGTAAAATGTGAAACGTTGTGAATGTGATTTATGTGTTATGTGACTGGGTGAGCCATCGATGATGGTCACTCATTGAGTTCGCAAAACTTACCCAAAATTTGCAAATATTTTCAGGATCAAAAGAATATCCCATTAGGTAAACAGGGAGTATCCCTACAACATGTAAATAAGGGATCGATGTCGGGATCAATTCGCGTCTACATTAATGTTCTCCTAATTTTTTTGTATAAATTTGTATTCCGGGATTTCTGTAAAATAATGTATTCCGAAATTTTTGCATAATGTGTTTACAATGGTTTTTATGGTGGAATGTAAAGATATTATGACTGAAGTGTTTTGTATTTGTAATGGGCCCCAATTTGGTTATTGATATTCTATTGATTGTATTGTGTTGATTGAAAATGTTTATGATTAAAAGTGAGTCTGAATTGGTTATTATTTCCACATATGTTTGTTGTTGTTTTTTAAAAAAATTTATACCTATTTTTGAATGATGAGTCTCTAGCATGCCACCCTCATGGGGCAAGTTCTCGGACATCACACAGGATGTCGAGTAGGGGTCCCGAGAGAGTGGGGTGTTACAATTTGTGGTATCAGAGCCCAGAATTACTATCTTACATGGGCGTTTTCTGAAAAATGTGTCAAAGTACATGAATTTTTGTCTTGTCATAGAAAGCAGTAGCAACTGATCCTTAGTCTGAGTTGCATTCATATGAGTCACACACATGAGTATGTGTTAAGAGTCTGAGCTATTAGAAGTACTGAAAAGAATGATAATCTGTCATAATGTGAGAAGAGGAAGGTTGAAGGATATCTAGAAATAAAAGATAGTATATGGTTAGATATAACAGTTAAAGATTTAACATAAGTGTATTAGTGCAAGTATTGTGGAATACGACATCAATGTTGTACTATGGTAATATATCCTTAAATATGGGATAGATGTAAATATATTGTTATAGATTGATAGAGGAAAATAGAGATATGGTAAAATGACAAGATTTAAAGTGTATAGACAAGGTTAGATGAAAACAAAATTTTCTATGACCTGGAGAGGCAAAAATTAGGTTTGGAATGGTTGTTTGATTATCGTAATAAGAGTTTATCACTCAGTGTGAGAATATGTTAGTGGGATCGCAATCAAAATTTTAGGATGATTATACATCTATGATTCCAAATTGATTGTGAACATACGTAGGTATGACAAAATAATAGAAATTGAAAGGTGAGACGATGATAACAGTAGATGAAAAAGTTGTCAAGGTTAAGTTGATTTGCCTAGGTGAGTGCACATCTGATAATGGGATCACCATGACAAGTGAAAATATTAAGCATGTGTGTATTATATATGCGGAGATGATATAGGAAGCAATCAGTGACTTGTTGAACAATTGCTAATCATAGTTCCTACATTTTAAAGTCTGAGATGAGTTAGAGTAAGACGTGAAAGTGCTTATAGTGATCAATTAGGGATGAATTGATTACTGATGAGTTTAAGGAAAAAGAAGGACACAATCATGGCATAATCCCCATGATCGAGGATAGGCATGAAAGGGGAAGTGCTGCCTAGAACAATATGAGATCAAGGTACCTTTAGCATAAGCAACTAATGGGTGAGTTGTCCTAAATACATCTCTAAATAAGATGTAATAATTTTGATGATATATACCAAGGTATTACAGTAAATAATTTGCTTAACACTTCAATGAGCCTTATTAAAAAGGATGTTCTGATCATATGAGTTATAGCATAAATTGATCTTAATGAGATATTATGAATAGCTAAAATTGATCTTCTTAAAGTACTAAGAATGTCTGACAAGTAATGGTGAAGATAGTTGATTGATAAGAATTTTATGAGTGGTATCGATGAAAATAGTACAAAATCTTCTTTCAAAGAAGAATTTCCCTGAATTAGGATAAGTTGATCAGATGATTCAATTTAAGAATGATCAATGAAAGAACAAATCAGAAATGAATATGCAATGAATCAAAATTGCATATTGGAGTCAGATAGATAAGAGACTCAGTTGTGAGAAAAAAAATGAATACATTATTGATACTTGAATTGAAGATAATACTTCTACTTTTGCTCAAGGAATTAAGGCTCAAAGTACATTCCATGCAATTATGTACAGGAGATACAAATTTGATCTAAGGAATGTGTTACCAATCCAGGAAGTAAAGATTACAAATAAATTGAAACGTGTGGAGAAACTAGTAAGAATGAAGAGATGTTAGAACAAGTTAATGTGAAATTAGAGGAAATAGAATGAATTGTGAAATTGATTAGAGAAGAAGAAGTCAATTTGGAAAGATCGAAAATTTCACGAGATAATACTACCTCATTGAGGAATTAGATTCTTAAAGAATTAAGAGAACAACTTATGGGCACAAGGAAATTGGGTTATATTTGTTGGTGCTAACAATGTCCTTGACAGTATTATAGTATTGAAGAATAAAGTGTCTCAATTTTTTTTGGATTGATTAGTGACTATGATTATAGATGATATATCGAATGTGTTTGAAAAGTATAGAAGAATATTTTGAATACTTGAGGAAATCTTACATATCATGGAAGTAGGAATAATTATATGCCAAGTTTAATGAGAATGAATCTTAGTTTGATCAAATAAAATGTGGGTTGTATCATATCTGAACATGGAATATTAGGAGACCCAAAGAAAGTAAAGGTGATGATAAAATGAGAAATTTTAAGGAATATATGCGAGATTCAGAGTTCTTTAGAACTAGCTGTATGTTGGATACTATTAGAGACTGTTAAGGGGTGGTTTTTACTGATCTTAGCCCTTTGACGAGATTTTTGAGGAAAAATGTGTTGATCATATAGACTGATAATTGTAAAAAGAATTTTAAGGAAGTAAAACATCAATGATAATTATATCATTGGATTTGGAGATTTTGTAGTATACAATGATGTTTGTATAAGAGATTAGAATAAAATCTATTGCAGCATAATAAAGTGGTTGCATATGCATGAAGAAAAATAAATATTAAAATCTCATGAGCTAAATTTTGATACATGATTTAGAATTTGTTGCAATAGTAATTGCATTAAGGAACTTGGAGACACTGTAAGTGCAATGAAACATTTTGGATTTTATATGGATTATTAAAGTAAGAGATGATTATTGAGTCTGAAAGAATTGAATATGAAACTGAGACAATGGATAGAGATACTTGAAGATTTTGATTAAGCAAATGAGTACTTTCCCAGTAAAGCTAGTATTGTAATTTGATTCATGGAACGGAGGAAAAAAATTTCAATAGTTGTGTAACACAAATTCAGGTATTAAGGTTACAAAGCCAAGTGTAATGAAGATCATAAAATGTTGAGTTAAAGTTTGGGCAAATCAAAGTACTATTAGCTATCGAATTTAAGATTAGCTTCATTTGAAAAGATTAGCAAAGCCTAAGTTGAGGATTCAGAATTTATGAATCTTACTGAGAAAATGGAAAATGAATCCGAATTTGAGTTTGATTGAAAATTTATACTTGGTGATTGAAGTAAAGAGTATGTGTACCCGATAAAGATGATTAGGTAAATAGACTATTAGAGAAAGCAAGTAACAACCTAGGCTAGACATCCTAGTAGGAATTCATATAAATAACATTTAGTGGCTAAGAATGTAGAATCAAGTGACTGAATGATAGAATTACCGACAGTTTTACATGTTGGAGATATGCTTAAAGCTTTTAATTGGGAGTTCATAGGAACATGAGGTCAATGTATAGCATAACAATCATTATCATGGTGGCATCATTAGAATTACTGTATGAGGTGTTGTACAACAAAAAGAGGTGTTGTACAACAAAAAGAGTCGTTCGCCCTTACATTGAAATGAAGAGGGCCTAAAAATGGTTAAAGGCTTAAATTGATTTGAGATACTGTTGATTTATGAAATTGATCTGTGTTAGAAACTAAGTGATTCAAGTAAGATAAATGAAATTTGGTGGATCAACATCGAGGTTATGAAACATAATGTGATAGAAATTACAGCCAAGTGTATTAATAATAAAGAGATATGAAGTATTAAGCGAAAGATGGAATGTATTTGAGAGTATCACTTTGCCAAGGTATGCGTAGATTGAGAAAAAGTGTGCTCAGATTAGGAAAGAGGATAAACTATGCTTAAATTGTATTGGCCCACATGAAGTTATTGAGAGCATGGGGCTAATAACTTATGCGTTGTATTATCAATAAAGATGTCTCAGAATTATAATGTGTGATAGGTGAATACGCTAAGAAAAAATGATATGATTTGACAAAGATATATTGACAACTTACGAAGTGAAAAATTGTGAGTAATTTGAAATATAATGGGGAAACAGTTAAGATAGTGTAATATTAGAAGAAATGAGTAGAGGATCGATTGATTTCATTGACTATAGTCAATTGGAGGAAATTATTCGAGTGGTAAAGTTAAATAGGAAATGGAGGAGTAATTGAGGAAACAATTCCCCTGCTTTCTTAACCAATCAGATAAGAATTTCGAGGATGAAATTTATTAAGAAAGGAGAAATGTAACATACTGTTCCCATACTAAAGGTTGGAACCCTAAAATTGGTACATGTGAGATCAAAGAGAGATTAAGGAAATTGCATTTCATGCTGATGCATAATGTTAGCATTCACACACATGTGAATTTGATTATTACACATTAAAATAATTGTTCATGCACTCAATTGACATTTTTCGGGTATAAATGACTATTTTAATGTGAGTATGATGCGAATTATGGTTTTGTGTCTTAAAAATTGAGTGGGAATGTATAAGTAGTGAATTATAACTTTTGAAGATAATTTGGGAATTTGATGAAATATAAGGGTATTTTTGGACTAGGAAAAATACCAAGTGGCAGAACAATTGATGAATGGTAGTAGAAATAAGGGTCAAATCGCAATGAAAATTTTTATATATGACTTTTGGGTTTAATGACTTATGTCATTAAAAATTGAAAGAAATTTGGGTTGAAAATTAGAAACAAATGGAATAGTAGATTAAAAGACCAAATATGGGACCATAAGAAAGTGACAAGTGTCATTACCCTCATCACTTATTATTCTTTTACCCAATTAAAGACCATTTCATGATCTTTTACTTACCATTCACGACATATGCCCCATTTCTCCATCTTCTTCTTTCTCTTCATCTTTCTCTTTTTCTCTCACAAAAATCACTCTCACCCTCACCATACTGATTTTTGGTCTAAATCTTTCACCTTGGTTCTCCAAGATTTGTTCTCTTCTCCATTTTTGTTACTGAAGACCTAACCCTACACCCTTGTATTGATGATGTACGTCTAAGATAAGGAAGCTAGGGTTTCTTGGTGATTTGAAGGAGCTTTGAAACTAAATCAAGTAAGTAACCTATTACTCTTCATGGCTTTGATGAATGAAGCATATTTAGTGATAATTAGAGGTGAAAATGAAGTTGAATATGTGTAGGAAGTTGTTGATGAACGGTATAAGAAAATGTTTTGATCTTTTTGGGTGATGAAAAATATTCTTTTTTTGTGAGTGATTTATTGAGTTGAATTGGTTAGAGGATGATGAGGAAATGAAATGGAAGAGATAATCTAGGTATAAGATGAGTTAGATGTAAATGTTGGAAGTTTGAAAATCTGGAAAATGTTTACTGCATATGCTTCAGTGTTTTAGCCATAACTTCTTCTAGAGTTGTTCAATTGAGATGGTTCTTAATTTTGATTAAACTAGAGATATATGACTATATTTTTCATGAAGACACAAAATTTTAATTCTATCGTTAAGAGTCCCAAAAATTGATATGAAGTATGAGAATTTCTGGAAATGAATAGTAAGAGAGTTAAAATTTTGATATGAAAATTCCATGAATTTACTATACTGATCCAAATGGATTGTGATAAAGTAGTCTTCATGAAAGTTGTATATATTTCTTTCAGATTTCTGTTGATATAAAATTTGTAATTTTTGGAGTTCTAAATCAAAAGTTATGGAGGTCTAAAGTAGAGATGTTGGGAAAAGGTGGAAAATGAAACACGTTTTGTGTATGCTCTCTCAAAGTTCACCGTGAACAACTCTCCTTGGTTCACCACAGCCAACATGAAGGATGAAGTTCTCCGCGACCAACTCAGTAGTTTTCCATGGAGAACTTTTAAGATTTCACATGAACTTTTTCTCTCTGGAAAAGTTCGTCATGGCCAACTTTTCTGGGGTTGCCGCGGTGAACTTTCCAACATAGAACATGCTTTGGTATTTTGATGATATCTTGACCTGTAGTTATCAAATTGGGATGATTTTTAATTTTGAGTAGACTAGAGACATAGGGATACAAATTATATGAAGGAATAAAATTCTGAAAATCAGTTTGAAAATATTTGGAGCATAACTTTTTCACTGCTGAACCAAATTGAATGATTTTTGTGTCATTAGAAACTGAAAATTCTCAAAAAGAAAGTGTTCCCAATTACTTCATTTTCATTTTTTAAATGATCAGAAATAGTAGAATCGAAAGTCAATGTTTGGAGAAAAATCTAAAATGATTCATTGAGTCATGAAATTAGATTCAAAATGTTTATTTGAGGTATAAACCCTAAGTACAAATTTCACTTAGGTGAGTTTTGATATAAGACTGATAAGATGATGAAAATAATGGAAAGATACCCGGGATTGTGATTGAGCATGCATTGTAGGTATTCCATATACACATTGTGCATAAAGGAATACTTATAATTATGCAATTATTAATGTGTGTGCAATGTGTGTATTGCATAATTGTGATGTGCAGGATAAATGGACACATTCAGACGTTTCTAGATCTTGGAAGAAATTGCTAATCTAGAGCGTACAGTGAGTAGACCTAGATGGTCTCATTTCATTGTTTGTTTTGTGTGAATTTTTGTATTGATTAACTATTGAATGTCTCTATGAATGTAATTGATTGTGTTGATTTCCGAAGGAGGTCCGATGATTGTGATGCTAGGTTGAGATATTGAAGTGTTGCTTGTATGTGAATGAGAAGAACTAAGTGTACATAATTTGATGATAAATGTGTTTTGAATGAGCATTTGCATGTAAGTGAAAATGTGATTCTCAACTTAATGTTGAATGCCGAACTAAGGTTCGATGATATAGGAATGTGATTGAATGGGATCATGCAAATGTGATTGATGCATTTCATTTCATAAATACATGAAATATAATGGTGGTTATGACCAAAGTAGCTACCGTTCAGAGCTCAAAGCTCAACGAGTGAAAAAGGATCTCGAGCTCAAAAGTGATTCAGAGCCTCAGGCTCAACATTTAAAGAGCCCTATATGGGACAGTTATCAATGAGCCCTATATGGGACAGTTTAGGCACTTGGTCATAACTAAGTAATAAATAGAAAGTGGGTCTCATACACACTGCATATGCATAATATGACTGATTAAATTATATTGATTACGAAATGTGAAACGTTGTGAATGTGATTTATGTGTTATATGACTGGGTGAGCCATTGATGATGGTCACTCATTGAGTTCACAAAACTCACCCAAAATTTGCAAATATTTTTAGGATCAGAAGAATATCCCATTAGGTAAACAGGGAGTATCCCTTCATCATACAAGTAAGGGATTGATGTCGGGATCAGTTCGTGTTTGCATTAGTGTTTTCCTAATTTTTTTGTATAAATTTGTATTCCGCGATTTCTGTAAAATAATGTATTTTGAAAATTTTGCATAATGTGTATACAATGGTTTTTATGGTGGAATGTAAAGATATTATGACTAAAGTGTTTTGTATTTGTAATTGGCCCTAATTTGGCTATTGAAATTCTATTGATTGTATTGTGTTGATTGAAAAAGTTTATGAATAAATGTGGGCTTGAATTGGTTATTATTTCTGCATATGTTTGTTGTTGTTTCAAAAAAAAATTATATCAATTTTTAAATGATGAGTGCTTTAACATGCCACCCCCGTAAGGCAAGTTCTCGGACATCACACAGGATGTCGGGTACAGGTCCCGAGAGGGTAGGGTGTTACAAAATGGCTATACTAAAAGCACTTTAATTCCTGTAAGTATGTCAAATATAGCCTATAATACCTATAAGCACTCTAATACCTTTATGCTAGTAACCATATAGCCTCAAATGTCTAATTTTATATGCCTTGGTTTATTTTCAAGTTAGGATGAGATGTATAATTAAGTATGCTCAACTTATGGTGATGAATTGAAATACAATGAGATAATTTATAAGTATGTCAAATAATTCAATGAAAGCACAACCAATAATATTATACTCTAAAAATTATTTTTCTTCATAAAAAAGAGTTTAATTGTACTCACAACTCTTAAAATAGCCTTTGGAGGCTCCATGTAAATGCTGCAGCATAAATAAGGAACTTACCATTGCCCAAATTCTATTGATGGTTATTTGCCTACCATAATGTTAGTTGCACATCCTAAGTCAATGATCATTTCTATACATATTTAAGAATAAGTAACTACCCTTTGGAATCTAGTTGCCATCGTTTTGGACAACTCCTCCGAAACACTTTTTGTTTAAGTTTTTTCCAACTTGTATCCCAATTATATATACTTCCTTACAAACTATGCTCCAAAATGATCGTGTTTTGGTTGTGTGTAAGTTTTAATTATTAACCTTCGATAATTCACAAGCATACAGTTTGTTAGCATAGTACCAAAGGTGTCGATCCCACGAGGAGGAAATTAATCTAATCCTAAAATCTAAGGCCAGAAACAAATAGCAAAAATTCAAGATGTAAGATGTAACAAAACTAAAATGAGAATTTAATTTAATCACTTAAATTAAGAATTAAACATGAAAATACTAACTGCTAAGTAATTGCAACACACCTAATAATTAACTGAATGAAATTACCAATTGAGAGGAAGGAAAATTTACCTATCCTTAATGCTAACCTAATTGATTATAAATTATCGAATTGTTGGTTATAGACTATCCTGGGGTTGATTACTATCTCTTGAGTTATAACCATAACCTTAAATCATAAACCCTAATCAGATTATGGAGGTTGCAATCTCTTAATTCACAACCTATCCAAAACCTTAGTTAGTTCTGAAGTTCTCTAATAAACTATCAGAAAATTACACGATATCTCGCTTCTTATAATTTCTCAATCTGATTCAATTATGATTTATATTAAATCAACTAACTCCCGATAGTCTAATTTAATCAATTTTCATTCTATTCACCTTCTTAGTTTATTATTGAATTATGCAATCATATAATCGATCCATAAGAATATCCAATAAACACATAAACAATTAGATTCTCATTAATTCAAGAATAAAATTTCGAAAGTGAGTATAAAACATCCTCAAAATTCTAGATCCTATAATCAACTATTCAATTCAATTCTATAAAATGATAAAACAAAAAAAAAGGAAATACAATTTAAAATGGATGATGGGAGGTAGTGATGTTGGGAAACCTCCTGATCTGGGGGAAGTACTTCGAGTCAACTTCTTCTCCTATTCTCTCTTCCTCTATCTCTCGATGATTTCTCTTTAGGGTTTCTCAAGTTGGCTGATGCAAAAGCTCCCTCTCTACCTCTTTTGTTAGGGGGTTTGAAAGGTCTACAAAATCCCTCAAAACTTGACTTTGTTAAGAGTCTGCGCGTCTACTCAACACAGGCTATAACGTGACCCTGTAGACCACAATCATAAGCCATTCCCTAGGCTTCTATCATAATTGTGGCATGTAGGCCACGATCGTGGGCCAAATCTTGTACTTCTGTCATGATCATGGCTTGATATGCCACGATTGTAGGCCATTGTTTAAGCCCGAATGTCTTTAAAAATCCTCCGTTGTTTGATGTTAAACCTGAAACACTAGCAAACACATCAAGGTACCTTAAAAAGATAATATTTAAGCTCAAAGACTCGTACTAACCTATACAATACTTAAAACATAAATAATTAACCAACTAACATAATTTTAACCTAAACACATACAAAATGAATGAATTAACTACTAAACTTATATCAAACTATGCCTTAAAACACGATGCAATTTACACTTATCAACATCCCTACACTTAAACATTTGCCTGTCCTCAAGCAAACAAAACAAAGAATAACACAAAATCACAAAGCACATAATGCAGTAATGAGAAAATGACTTCAACTTCATGAAATAAATATAACTTTAAACATAATCATTAAAGTTATTCTAGATCATAATCATGCAAAATCCACGTCTAGGAGCTTTAGACTAAATTTGAATCTCAATCAAAAAATTAGAGAGCTGAAATTTTTAGAGAGATGTGAGAGCATTTGTAGGCTTAAAGTCTAGAGAGATAAAGTGGAAATAAAAGTGAAAGTAAAAGTGAGGTTAGAACTGAATATATAGGTGGTAAAAGGGTAAAATGCTAAAAATTCTTTTAAAAATTTTGTGCTCCCCTTGTTTTGCATAGTCGCAGGCCACAATCGTGCCCTACGGCTTACTACCATTTCTTGATTTTTCTTCTTTTGTTCATTTCCCAATCTTTCCACTTTCACTTCTTAATTCTTTTGTGGCCCTTTTCACCTCTCTTTCATGCTTGAACAATCATCCAAATAGTTCCAAAATCCTATTCCTTTCTTAATTTTATTCGAAACCAAAAAATAATTCTAACTGCAGAATTTAGACATTCTAACAAAAATAACCAAAGACACAAAGGAACTAATTTTCCATGGGTTGCCTCCCATGCAGTATTTCTTTTAACATCGATAGCTCGACGCTCTTTTAAGCTCATGGTGGTTGGAATGAATGGTTCAATGGTAGCGTCGTCATCAATCTCAAAGTCTGCACTTTAGCTACCATGATGTAGTTACCACTGTCCTTACAATTCTCTTTTCCTCGTCTTTTTCTTCGCGAGCACTTCTTCCTAAATGCATTCCCAAGATCTTCGTTATCCTCCCATTCTCCCTGCTTTGCTGCCTACTGGAGGTGAAGGAGATCCATAATCTTTTCATGACACTTCGATGGTTATATGCTCTTTTCCTATCCTCAGAGTTAATTCGCCCCCATCCACGTCAATAATTGAACATGCAATGGTTAAAAGTGGTTGTCCAAGAACTATCGGGGTCTCCATATTTGCTTTATTGACAATATGTAGAAGTCTATGGGAAAGGTGTACATGTCGACTTTTACTTACACATCTTTTGTAATCCCCATCGGTTTATGCATTGTTCTATTAGACATGTTTACTAAAAACTTAGTGGGTACTAACTCTCTTAGCCCCAATTTTAGACTGAAGGCGTAGGGCATCATATTTATGCTCCCGCCTAAGTCTGCAAGTACCCTATCTATAATGATTCTATTAATACTGTAAGGGATGAAAAAGTCCACTGGATCCTATTTCTTCTGTGAGATGATGGGGTCTTTTTCTGATACTTGCCCTTTAACCTTCTTCTTAACAGATTGTTGTAATTTGAGCTTCATCTGTACTTGTTCCATCACTTCCTCAACCTTGTTTGGTGTAATCTCCTGTAATTTCCTTTCTGCCCTTCTAACATATAAGTCGTGCTGCTACACTATCGGGAATGGAAATATACGTTGAGTTGCCTTAAGTGACTCGATTATGGGCTCACTTAGAAGGTATTCTTGACCTTCTTCATTCTGTTCTTCTTCTTCCACTTGTTTAAATTTTCTGTCTTGGGTTTGACTGATGACTATGATAAATTCCTTCGGGTTGGACTCAGTGTTGCTTGGAAGAGTTCTATCATTCTGAGTAAACATTACCTCCACTAATTGGCCCACATGGACTTCTAGATTTTGTGTGGATGAGGCATGATTCTTCATTACTTGCTCAAATTTGCTCTCGAGCCTCCTATGTACATCCTCCATGCCTCTGATCTTGTCCAAAATCTTATCTAACTATGATTTCATTGAAATTACCTTATTTTGCTGAAAGCACTATTGCCCTTGAGGCTTGAACTGTCATCTAGGATTGTTTGATAAGGAGAAGCTAGGGTGATTTTTCAACCTAGGATTGTACGTGTTGGAGTAGGGATTGTTTCCCCTTCCTCGTCCATATTGTGCTCCCATATAGTTCACTTGCTCTTGATTGTCTTCTTTCATTAAGTAGTAATCTACAGTGTCATGGTTTAGTTGTCTATAGAGCTTAAACTTTAGATGTACAACCTTCATCGGAGCTGAGGATGATGCCTTTATGCTATTAAGCTGTCAGGTCAAATTGTCGATCTTTGCTTGTATCTTAGTCATTTGATCAACGGCAACAATTCCCTTCTGTTCTTTGAAAGTGGCAGGTTGCCTACCCCGCTCTATTATCCACAAGCAACTATTGCTTTCCATCTTCTTAATCAGTTCCTTTACTTTATCGATTGTCTTTAGCATTAAGGATCCTGCTGATGCTACATCAATCGTGCCTCTTGTTAGTAGGTTAACTCCATTATAAAAGGCTTACAAAAGGAACTCCTTTGGGAGGTTATGGTGTGGGCACTTCCTTTGTAGAGCCTTATATCTTTCCAATACTTTAGAAATCGACTCCCCGTCACCTTGCTGGAAATTGGTGATCTACTTTATAATCTTAGTAATCTTCATCAACGGGAAATACTTGTCCATGGAAGCACGCACAAGCTAATCCCATGTAATGATGTTGGATGGGCTCAGTGAATGGTATGAAGCCTTTTCCCTATCTTTAAAAGTAAAGGAAAATAGCCTAATTCGAACAACGTCCTTTGACATCTGATGATACCGAAAAGTATCACAGATCTTAAGAAAATTGACCATGTGCAAGCTCGGATCCTCGTTCGCCAACCTATAGAATTATACATTCTATTGCAGCATGTTAAGAAGTGCAGGTTTAATTTGAAATGAGGCCTTTTAAATCGGCTACCTAGCTACTCCCTAGCTCAACGGGTTAAACCCAGGCCTCATAAAGTCCATCAAGGTCCTCTGTTGCTGTCCTTAGTTCTCTTCTTGATCCATATTCTCCCGGACAATTAGACATCCAACCCATAATCGCAATGACCCCATTGCAAGAGCGGAGCTCTACCAACTGAGCTATATGCCCCTGAGCCAAGTGGAGCATGCATGAAATTCCTCAACCATTGTTGATTTTCCTATATCTTCTTCTTCCTCTCGTTGAGCTTTCCTATGAGTTCATTCTAATCATGTGATATCTAAGTCTAACGTCTTCGCTGCACGACTCGAACCTCTTATGACTCTTGTGTTCATGCAAGAGCACGATTTCTGAAATAAATCGAAATAAATGAAAACAAAAAATTAAAAACTTATTTAACGCCTTAAGCTATAGAACTAAGCTTTTGCCTCCCCAGTAACGGCTCCAAAAACTTGATCGATAGTTTATGTTTGACAAATTTTAACATTTAAAACCTCAATATTTTCACAAACGCATGGGTCATTCGTGTAGTACCTAATGTATCATCCCAACGAGGGGGTAATTTAATCCTAAAATCTAAGGTCAAAGAATGTTAAACAAATATTTAATAGACAATGAAATTTAACACGAGGACAAACTAAAATAAATAAACCAAATCAACTAACAAAACAATAATTGACAATTAAATAGAAAAAATCACGACAAAGATTAACAATTTTAAATTGAAATTAAATAAAAATTAATAGAAATTGATAGGGTTGTTGAAGAATGATTGCAAACCCTCAAATTCAACCTAATGAGTTTACCGAAAGAGAGAAAGGGAAAATTATCTATCTTTAATGATGACCTAACCGATTACGATTAATTTAAGTAACGGTTCTAGATAATCCTAGGGTCAATTACTCTCTCTCAAGTTATAATTGAACCCTAAAACATAAACCCTAATTAGATTAAGGGAAGCTTTAATCTCTCAATTAACAAGCTATCCAAAACCTAATTAGTTCTTAGTTCTGTTATAAACAATTCAAAACCTAAATGCGATTTCTCTACATAAGATTTACCAACTTGATCTAATTTTGAATCTATTAATTTACCTAACTCTTGTTAGCCCAAATTAATCATTTTCTCTCAATTCACCCTCTCAATTTATTATCCAGATATGAAGTGCATAGTTAAATCACAATTAATTCAATAAACATATAAAACAATCAAATTTCATTAAGTCAAAAAAATAATCCAAAGGTGAGTATAGAACATCAATCAAATTGCAATTCTATCATAAAACTATATATCCCAATTATATAATCAAATAAAACTGCAATATATGGAAACAGAACTTGAATGAATGATGGGAGGCTGTAACTTTGGAAAGCTTCTTATTTCAGAAAGCACGTCGTGTCTACATCATCTCTTCTCTCTTCTTTTTTCTCTTTCTCGATCTCTCAAGGTTCTCTCTTTTAGGGTTTCGTTTTTGGTGGTTGATCAAAAGCTGTTCTTTTGTTTTTGATGTTATGTTTATATATTTGAAGCCCTAGGGTTGATTTTGAGTCAAAATGGTTTGAAAAGTCTCTCAAAATTTGACATTTTTAGTTTTTTCGTGTCTGTTTGACACAGGCCATGATTGTGGCCTTACTTGTCACGGTTGTGCCAAGCGCCTAACCTTCTTTTTCATGATCATGGCCTAGTTTAGGGCTTTCTGTCTCGATCATAACCAAGGTGCTCGATCGTGGCCCATATCCTCCTGACTCTCCTCTTTCTATCATGATCGTGGCCTGTTGTGCCATGATCTTGGGCCATGGTTTTGGCCCGAAACTCTTCGAAACTTCTCCGTTCGCCACTGTTTACCTTAAAACACTAACAAACACATCAATTTACCTTAGAAACATATCATTTAAGCTCAAAGACTTATACTAACACATAAAAACTCTTAAACACATAAATTAACATAATCCTAACCTAAATATGAACTAAACACTCAAATTAACAAAAAATATATAACGAATTAATCCCTAAAACATAATGCAAATCACGACTATCAATAAACTAACACTAATCCTAATTAACTTACATATTTTAGCCAAAGAACCTATATCACTAATTTCGCAATCATAACTTAATAGATTATGTTCAAAATTAAATCAATTTCAATCTATCTACACCATCAATACATTTACACAATTCACAATATGCAACATAACAAACTATCATGCAATATGCAAAATTCATACTCAAAGCAAAATACACAACCCTCCCCACACTTGAACAACACATTATCCTCATTGTGAGAAGGAGATAAATAAACACACATGGTGAAAAGTAACCTAAAATAGAATAAAACAAAAACAAAAGTAAAAACTTACTTTAAAAGAAAAGGGTTGGAAACAAATCCTCATGGTGATGGAGGTAGGGATGGTGTCAAAGGTGGTAGTTGGACAATTGAGATTGTTGTGATATCTTGGAATTACTTTAAGAGAGTGAGAGAATTGGTGATCCTAAATCAATTCAAATTACTAAAGTTTTATTTAAAATTCAAAACAACTCTTACTAAACCTAACAATTTTATTCAAACGACTAAACATGCTAATTTATGGTCATTAGCTTGACCTTACATCTATGGAGATATCTTAATTGTTCAAACAGAAGGAAGTCACTTCTTTGTCCTTGGGAATCCTTATTCTGAGATATATCTTGCAATGATGCCTGTTGACATTAAATGTTTCCTTATTAGCATTTTCTAGTTTGAGGGCTCTATGATTGAAAACTTAAATGATCATAAAAGGTCCACTTTATCGAGATTTTAACTTCCCTAGAAACAGCCTTAACCTTGAATTATATAGTAGAATAATGTCTCCTACTTTAAATTTCTTTTGTTTAAGACAAGAATCGCGCAATTTCTTAATTTTTTCCTTGTAAAGTTTGGCATTTTTGTATGCATTATAATGAAACTCTTTTAGTTCATCCAGTTGCGAGTCACATTTTGCCTGCTTGCTTCCAATCAAAATTTAATGCTTTTATCGCCTAGTAAGCCCAATGTTCTAGTTTGACTGACAAATGACAAGCTTTTTCGTATACAAGCCTATAAGGAGTTATTCCGATAGGTGTTTTGAAAGTAGTTCTACAAGTCTATAAGGCATTGTCTAGCTGTATTGCCTAATCCTTCCTAGAGCTGTTCACTGTCTTTTCCAAATTTCGTTTCAACTCTCAGTTGACAATTTCCATTCAGGCATTAGTCTATGGATGGTAAGGTGTTGCAATATGGTGGTGCACTCTATATCTTTTTAAGAGGGCAAGATCTATTTCAAAAATGTGTACCTCCTTCTCTTATTATCGTACGTGGCACTTCAAACCGATTGAATAGCCAATTGATGAAAATTTTCACCGCCGTTCCATCATTGTTTAGAGTTGCCACTACTTTAGCCCAATGTAAGACATAGTTCGCCCCCACTAAAATGTGTATGTTTCCCATTGAAGACAGTAAAGGACTTATAAAGTTGATACCCCATACATTGAAGACTTCCACTTCTAAAATGTCAGATAAAGGCATCTCATCTCTTTTGGAGATGTTACCTATTCTCTAGCATTGATCGCATTGCGCCACGAAAGTCTGAGCATCCTTAAACAATTATGGCCAATAAAATCTAATCTCGATTATCAGAGCTGTTGTTTTGTTAGCTCCATAATGTATAACATATTGACTTTTGTGACATTACTTTAAGATGTCCATCATTTCCTCCTCTGGAACATATCATCACATTAACTCGTTAGCGCATATTCTATATAAAATTATCTCATCCTATAGATATCAATTACAATCATGTAGGAATCTTATAGCGCACCAATCCCATCTGACACATACCTATATGCCCCTTAGAAATTCGAGCACATGCCTGAAGCAAGCAGCATGCTAATTATGTTAGTTTCTCATATCTCATGGCACCATAATTAAAATCATAAATATCAAAATGTTTAAAACCCAAAATTTCCTTATTTTATTTCATAAACTATGATTTACAATGTGGCATTACAAACAACATCCATGTTTATACAATATCAACTCATAAGAGTCCACAACTCTATCTACAAAGTATGCTATATACATGAAGAATTAACAAAAATGAAGACTGAATCCTTCAGTTCCTACTGACCTACCTTTAAGCCATGTCTTTTATCCAAAAGCTATACAAGATCTCTTCTACGTTGTCTTAGAAGCTAAGTCATCACTCTCGAACCTAAAATGTCGACGATGCAATTTTAGTGAGTTTTGCAAACTCAATTGGGTTACCATCCTCAATGGTTCACTCTTATCACATATCACAACAATTCATGTTATCACATAATTTACATCTTGTAACATCACAAAACACTTTTTTCACAATTATCACATTTCAAATTCAATTCAATTCAACATTGCTTTGCACTCATGTATAACACATTCATCGATAACCTTTCACATATTTCATTCAATGCTATTCATTAATATAAGGTAATCATTCAAATTATACATGTCATGTATATATGCCATGTTTATGAGACTCATATTCAATTATTATGTTATTATGACTAAGTGCCCTTTTCACTATCCCGTAACCATTATGGATAATAGGCTGCTTAATACTGTCCTTTATCCGTTAGGGATACAGGGCTCATTTTATATATTGAGCCAGAGGCTCTTACCATAGTCTGAGCTTTAAGCTCTTTTTCACTGATGACTCTGATCACAATTGCCTTTATATTTCATGCATTAATGGAATGAAATTTATTACACATATTCAATCATTATGTTCAGTCAATCACATTTGCACTCCTTTTTCTCATTCACATTTGTCATTGGACTTAATTTGGAATTCAACATATAAGTTAAGAAAACATTTAGTCAATCATATTCACTTCTAGGAACACTTCCAACCAAAAATCCATACAATACATCATATAACAAATTATTACATATTATAATAAACAAACAAACAATTAAGGTGAGACCATCTTAGGTTACTCACAGTTGCTCCCTTTAGCTTATTGCCTTGAAGTCCCAACAATGTCTGGAAGAGGTCTCTCAATTTGCTCTTCTATATTATGAAATCATATACAATTGTACATCACTACCACACTTTATGTATGTGTCATGTATTATGCATGTTCAATGAAAAATTCTTGGGTATGTTTCCTTAATACACTTTATAATTAATTTACAACACCATCCAATCATTTTTTAATCCATACCACACTTTACTCAATTCAACATCAACTAAATTCATTTAAGATCTCATTTAAAACCAAATACCTTATATGGAAACACCCTAGCATTAAGTAGTTCTGAAATCACTCAAAAATAATACCTATAGCATTTTTGTCGGGTACACGATCGTGATTTTCAGGAAAATTCACGATCGTGCAGAAGCATGATCGTGCTTCTTAGGAAAAGTCACGATCGTGTAGGTGCACGATCGTGCCCTGCATTTTTTCTTCCTCCTTTCTTCTTTTTATCCGAAACAACACACGTTCAAACATCAATTTCTCAATAGTTTTTTTTTCCAAAATTCGTCACCTCATTATATCATCATTCACACTAATTCAAAATCCAACTTAATTGCATTAAACTATTAACCTCCAGTCAATTTATTAGCATCTTCAACTATATATTATCATTTATGAATCATACCCTTTTTCTATAACATCATATTCATAGTATCAAGCAATTCATTTCTATTTTATGAACTCTTCATTTCTACCTCAGTTTCAGTTCATTATCATCTATACTCAATTCAAAATTCATGATTGATCATAAACCCCAAAACAATATATATTCCTATACTCTTCCATATCAAATTTTCTATACATTTTCTACTTCACTAATCTTCATTTTAACCCCAATTTTCATTCTAATTTATCTCATTTGAAGACTCCAAAATTTACCATTATTAAGAACTCCTGAAGAATCATTCCTTAGAATCTGAAAATAAGACATAACTCTAGTTTTTTTTTGAAACCTTCATCTCTTTAATCATATCACCCAAATTGCTTCTTGATTAAACAATTCACGCATGCATCAAGTCATAAGACTTAAAAAGGAATCTCTTGATTAATATTACCAACCATGTTAATACAAACAAAATCAATTCCTTGATCATTATCCTCAATCTCAATTTACTCATCATCATTATGTCATTTAATGCTACCCATGAATATCAAAACATAATTACTTGATACAAACTTCAAACTCTTTAGCAAAAATCTATAAGTTAAGAGAGAATGAGATTTTGGTGGAGAAAGCCAAGGATAGAGAGAGACAATAGAAAACCTCAAATGGGCTGAAGTGATTCAACTCTTATTTTGCAAGGTGTAACGATGTACACAAGAATGAAAGAGTATGGTGTTTTCGGTGATGAAGGAACAAGGAAAAGAGTTTCGATGGTGGATGAACAAGTAACAAGGAGAGGGTGGTGATTTCGGTGGAATGTAGAAACTCCCTTACACAACCGTAATTCCTAAGTGACTAGATGTCTCAATTATGCCTTCACACGTCACCGATGCATATCTCCCTTTTTTCCTCCATTTAAGTTACCAAATGTCACACTTCTATTTGACTCTTATTTTTACTGTCATGTATCAATTATCCTGCTACTTAGCATTTTTCCTAGACCAAAAATACCCTAAATTTTCATAAATTTCTGAAAATTTTGCCAAAAATGCTAAATTAATTTTAATACAGACTAATTCAATTCTTAAGACAAATAATCCACAATTCACATTGTAATCACATTAATATCAATTATACCAGGAAGATGTCAATGAATATATATATTTTATTGTATGCAATATTAATATTCACATGTGTGTGTATTGCATATGATGCACAAGCATGAAATGCACTTCTATCTTCTTTATAATATCTCATGTACAATATCTTAGGGTTCTAAACCCTATCATGGGATAACGGGATGTTATAGCCCTCCCCTCGTTAAGAAATTTTGTCCTTGAAATTCTCACCTGATTGATCAAATATATAGGGATATTGCTTTCTTTTATGCTCCTCTGTTTCCCAAGTTGCTTCCTCACTAAAGTGATTTTTCCCTAGGACTTTCACCAACGGAATTACCTGGTTTATCAACTGTTTCGTTTGATATTCACTATCTTGATAGGCTCCTCAAAATAACTTAGATTACTAGCAACTTTAAACTCTTGACCTGGTAATACATGCATCGGATCCGACTGATATCTTTTGAACATACTCATGTGGAATACATTATGTATCTGAGACATTTCACTCAGTAAGGCTAATCTGTACGTCAGTGGTCCTATAACTTTCAATTATCTCATAAGGACTAATGTACCTAGGGCTCAATTTACCCTTCTTACTGAATCTCAATACTCTTTACCAAGGTGAGACTCTCATAAATACTTTGTCTCCTACACTTTATTCCATATCACTTTTTTGCTGATCCACATAACTCTTTTGTCTATCTTGATCTGCTTTTATTTGGCTTCAGATCAGTTTCACTTTATCCACAGTATCTTGTGTCAATTCTGTGCCTTCTATCATTATCAAACTTTCTTCATCCCAATATAGAGGTGATCGACATTTTCTAATATTCAATGCTTCATAAGGTTCCATTCTAATACTACTATGGTAGTGGTTGTTGTAGGGAAATTCAATCAAGGCTATGCACCGATCCTATGCTCCTTGGAATTCCAATACATATGCTTTAAGCATATCATCAACAATCTTGATTTTCCTCTCTCTTTATCCATCTGTTTTAGAATGAAATGCAGTATTAAAGTTTAACTTCATGCCCATAGCTGATTATAGACTCATCCAAAACCTTAAAGTGAATCTGGGATCCCTGTCCGATACTATAGATTTCAGAACTCCATGTAGTCTAACTACCTCATTCACATGCCTTCGTGTGAACTGGTCTAGTGACTTGTTCTCTCTCACTGGTAAGAAATGGGCCAACTTTGTTAATCGATCCACCACAACCTATATAACATCATTTTTCCTCAGAGTCTTAGGCAATACCATAATGAAATCCTTTATGATTCGCTCCCATTTCCACTCCAGAATAGATAAGGAATGAAGATTCCTAAGTTGAGCTTGATACTCATCTTTAATCTATTAGCAAGTTAGGCACTTAGCTACATGATCCACTACTTGTTTCTTCATCCCTGGCCACCAGAAATGCTACTTCAGTATATTATACATCTTAGTAGTACCAGGATGCATAACATAAGCTACTACGTATGCCTCCTTTAGAATTTCTCTCCTTAGATTGTCAATGTCAGGCACATACAACCTCTACTTTAACTACAAAGTTTCATCTCTCAATTAAAATTTAGAATTTGGATTCACATTAATCTTCTCAATCAACTTCACCTTTTTAAGATCCTTAATCTTAACTTTTCTAATCCTATCATTTAACATCAGTCTCAACTTTAGTGTGGCTATCAATGCTTCAATCTATTCTAAATTCAACTCTACATTCAAAGATTTCAATTGAACAAGGCTCAGTAACCTCAATATTTAAATATGAGCTACACTACTATTTGACTTCCTACTCAATACATCGACCACCACATTAGCTTTCCTTGGATGATACTCAATCATACAGTTATAATCCTTTAACAGCTCTATCCGTCCTCTTTATCTCATATTCAACTCTTTTTGACTTAGTAGATGCCTTAAGCTCTTATGATTAGTGTATATCTAAAATGTCTCTCCATATAAATAATGTCTCCATATCTTAAGAGCAAAGAATACTACTATAAGCTCTAAATCATGTACCAAATAGTTTATCTCGTGAGACCATAATTATCTTAATATATAGGCTAGCACCTTGCCATGATGCATTAATGTACATCCCAATCCTTGATGTGAAATATCACTGTATACTACATAACCTCTAGTTCCTGATGGAATAGTTAACAACAACGCTATAGTCAACTGATGTTTCAGCTCCTCAAAGCCTCTTTAACACTCATTATTCCATCTGAAGACCACATTTTTCCTTAAAAGTTTAGTCAGAGGGCTAAGATCAGTGAGAACCCCTCGACAAACCTTCGGTAATATCCAAATAATCCTATGAAACTCTGGATTTCTGAAACATTCTTTGGAGCCTTCGATTTCATTACTTCCTTTATCCTTTTTCTGGATCCACTTGAATACCTTGCCTATTTACTGTATGACCTAGAAACACTACTTGAATCAACCAAAACTCATATTTATTAAATTTGGCATGTGTTTGTTTTTCCCTCATAATGTCATTGATAAATACTATCACAAAGTGATCCAGGTAGGTCTGAAACACCTTATTCATCAATGCTATGAATGCAGATGAGGCATTAGTCAACTTAAATGGCATTACTAAGAATCTTAATGCCCATATCTGCTTCAAAAAGCACTCTTCAGTACATCAACCTTTGCTATCTTCAACTGATAGTACCAAGACCTTAAGTACAACTTATTGAACACTTGAGCTCCTTGTAACTGATTAAGCAAATCATTGATTCTAGGCAAAGGGTACTTGTTCTTCACTATAACCTGATTCAGTTGCCTATAATTGATGCGCGGTCTCAAAGCTCCGTCTTTCTTCTTCACAAATAAGATTGGAGCTCCCCAGGGTGAAACATTGGGTCTAATGAACCACTTTTCTAGTAACTCCTATAGTTGAGCCTTGTACTCCTTCAACTCCACTAGTTCCATCTTATAAGGAATAATGGATATAGGAGCAACACTTGGAACTAGATCAATCATGAACTCTATTGCCCGATCTGGATAAGCTAGGTAACTCTGCGGAAAACGCATATTTGAATTCCCTAACCATAGGAATGTCCTGCACATTCTGGTTAGTTTGGGTATCAATGATGTGGGGCGAATAAGCCTTACATCCCCCTTACATCATCCTTAGGGAATTCATAAATGAGACCAGCCTGGATGGCATTGCTTGGCTAATACCTTTGAACACTATTCTCAATTGATTAGGAGATTCAAATATTACCTCCTTTGTATAGCAATTCATGATGGCCTTATGAGTATTGAGGCAATCTATACCTAAGATGACATCTATTTTCTTCAACTGTAACACAATCAAGTCTGCCTCTAACTCTACCTGATCAATTTGAATCAAATATCTCTAGTATACTTCCCCTATTATGGTGGTCCTAGCTATTGGTGTACTCACCTCTAATTTATATCTTAATAACTTTCTATCATAATGTAACTAAGATGTCATATACGGTGCAATAAAGGAATGCGTAGATTCAGGATTTAACAATGTAAAAGCCTCAAAAGTAAATATAAGTAGCACACCTGCAACGACATCTAGATGATCTTAAGCCTTTTGTCTAGTCCTTTTATATACTTGGGGCTGAGATTGAAGTTGATTATTCTATGCCTTAGTCCTACCAGTAGCACTCCCAAAACTCATTCTGCCTTTACCATGGCCTCTCTGTCCAGACCCACTGGCACGACTCTGTTGAATAGTAGTTTTGGTTGTGACACTTCCTGTCCTACCAGACTAAGCTCCAAGCACAATAGAATAGTCCTTAATTTGACGATCAAATGAGCTACATTGAAGGCAAGCTGTGGGCAACTTCTAACATTCACCACTGTGCTTCTTTCCATAGTGCTCACAATTTGGAAACTGATCTAATATTGTACCTCTTCCACTGCCAAACTAAGCAAAATTACTCCTCTGTCTTGACCTATACTGTCTTGATCTAGACAATTATCTGAAAGCTAGGTTTTGATTCTTGTTGAACCTTCTGCGAGAACAGCCCTGAGATTCATTGAGCCTTTTCAATCTAGACTCTGAGCTATATTCTGACTGACTATCCTTCAATAACTGCTTAATTTGAATCAAGGCAGCTTATAGTTTTATACAACTATTAAAAATGGCTAACCTCATCTGGATCTCTATGTTCAACCTGTCTTCAAATATCCTGCAGTTGTCTTCCACAGTAGGAATCAAGATAGTAGCATGTCCCATTAGCTCATTGAACTTAATCTCATACTTTGCCACAGACAAACTGCCCCTCTTAAATTCTAGAAATTCCTTCATCTTTCTGTTTAGGTAGATTTTGGGCATATAGTTCTCCTTGAAGACTCTCAACAAGTTTTCCTAGCTTAGATTACAAGGCCTGATGCTACTACTTGGAACAATTGTCCACCATTGGTAAGCTGGGCCTTTTAATAAGGATACTACATAGTCGAACCTCTCATTTGGCTCGCAGTCCATATGGCTGAAAATCCTCTCCATTCTTTCTAGTCATCCGTCAGCCTCTGCAGGGTCTATACTTTCGTAAAAGTCCACAACCCTCTACTTTCGCAACTTATTGTACCTCCTTTCCCTTCTCTCGAGAATTCAAGGAGCCATTCCCTCAGGTCGAGACATAGATAACTCTCTATTGGCTCCTACTGATCTTAGGTCAGCTGATTGCTCCACTTGGCCACCTATGGTAGATGACCTATAATAAATAATAGCTTCAATTACTATTCATAATTCTCACGATATTTTATGCCTAACATTCCTATATATCCCTATAGATGCCAACCATGCTCTAATACCAACTAAACTGTAGCAACCCACTCCTGTTTGACATGTTCCTGTACACCTATCAGACATTTGAGCACATACTAGAAGGAAATGACTTGCTAATTATGTCAGTTTCCATATCTCATGGCATCATAATTAAAATCATAAATATCATAATGTATAAAACCCAAAATTTTGTCATTTCATTTCGTAAACCATGATTTACAATGTAGCTTACAAAAAACATCCATATTTATATAATATGAACCTATCAAATTTCACAACTTTATCTATAAAGTATGCTACATACATAAGGAATTAACAAAAATGAAGATTAAATCCTTCAGTCCCAGCTGACCTATCTTTGAGTCGTGTCTTCTATCCAAAAGCTATACAATATCTCTTCTACGTTGTTTTAGACGCTCAATCATCACTTTCAAACCTAAAATGTCAACGTTGCAATTTTGGTGAGTTTTGCGAACTCAGTTGAGTAACCATCCTCAATGGTTCATTTTTGTCAAATATCATAACAATTCATGTTATCATATAATTCACATCTTTTCATTTATAATCATGTAATATCACAAAACACTTTGTTCATAATTATCGCCTTTCAAATTCAATACAATTCAACATTGCATTGTACTAATGCATAACGCACTCATCAATAAGCTTTCACGTATTTCTTTCAGTCCAATTCGTCAATACAAGGTAATTATTCAAATCATACATATAATGTATATTGCCATAATAATGAGACTCACATTCAGTTATATATTGTTGTGACCGAGTGCCTTTTTCACTATCCTGTATTTTTTGTGGATACCAGGCTCATTAATTATGTTCCTTATCCATTAGGGATACACAACTTATTTTACATATTGAGCCAGAGGCTCTTACCATAGTCTAAGCTTTAAGCTCTTTTTCGCTGGTGACTTTGGTCATAATCACCTTTATATTTCATGCATTTATGGAATGAAATGCATAAAACATATTCAATCATTATGTTTAGTCAATCACATTCATATTCTTTTTCTCATTCACATTTGTTATCAGACTTGGTCTGACATTCAACACATAAGTTGAGAAAACATTTAGTCAATCACTTTCACTTCTAAGAGCACTTCTAACCAGAAATTAGTACAACACATCATATAACTAATTATTACATAATATAACAAACAAACAAAAAATCAAGGTGAGACCATCTTAGGTTACTCACAATTGCTCGCTTTAACTTATTACCCTGAAGTCCTGACAATGTTTGGAAGCAGTCTCTCAATGTGCTCTTCTATATCATAAAATCACATGCAATTGTACATCACTAATTTTCATATTCATATGAATAATCAATCATAAGCACACTTATGTATGTGTCATGTATTATGCATGTTCAATGATATATTCTTGGGTATGTTTCCTTAGTACACTTTATAATTAATTTACAATACCATCCAATCATTCTTTAATCCATAAGACACTTTACTCACTTTAACTTTCATTAACATCAACTAAATTCTTTTAAGATATCATTTAAACCTAAATACCTCATATGGAAACACCCTAGCATTAAGTAGTTTAGAAATCACTCAAAAACAACAGCTATGGCATTTTTGTTGGGTCACGATCGAGTAGGTTGTGAGAATCCCACATTGAATGGAGAGGAGAAGGAAATATGCCTTATAAGGGTATAGATACCTCTCACCCATAGACACATTTTCCCATCTGGACTAAAAAGAGAAAAACTGTGAGAGTTTGCGCTAGGTCCAAAGCCCAAAGCAGACAATATCTGTGGGTGGGTGGTTTGGGCTATTACAAATGGTATAAAAGTTGGTTTCTGACCCGTTGTTCCAGTTAGGATGTTGGTGTCAAAGGGGGTGACCAGCGAGGATGCTGGGCCCAAAAGGAGGGTGGATTGTGAGAATCCCACATCGGTTGGAGAGGAGAATTAAGTATATCTTATAAGGGTATGGATACCTCTCCCCTGCAGATGTGCTTTCTTAGCTAGGCTAGGAAGAGAAAAACCGTGAGGGTTTGGGTTAGGCCCAAGGCCCAAAGCCCAAAGCAGACAATATATATGAGCAGGTGGTCTAGGCTATTACAAATGGTATTAGAGCCGATTCCTGACCTATTGTGCCATCTAAGACGCTGTGCCCAAAAGGGACTGGGGAGTGAGGATGTTGGGCCCAAATGGGGGTGGATTGTAAGAATTGCACATTGGTTAAAGAGGAGACGAAGTATGTCTTATAAGGGTGTGGATACCTCTCCCCCATAGATGCATTTTCCTCGCTGGGCTGGGAAGAGCAAAACCGTGAGGGTTTCAGCTTGGCCCAAAGTTTAAAGCAGACAATACTTGTGGGTGGGTAGTCTGGGCTGTTACATAGATGTACGATCGTGCTTCTTAGAAAAAGTCACGATCAAATTGTTTTTCTTCCTCCTTTCTTTTTGTTATCCAAAACAACACACATTCGAACACTTATTTCTCAATAGTTTTTTCCATAATTCTTTACCTCATTCATAACATCATTTCATACTAATTCAAACTCCAATTTAATTGCATTAAACTATAAACCTCTAATCAATTTTTTAGCATATTCAACTACATATTATCATTTATGAAATCCTACCCTTTTTCCATAGCATCATATTCATAGTATCAAGCAATTCATTTCCAGTTGATGACCTCGTCATTTATACCTCAGTTTCAATTCAGTATCATCTATACTTAATTCAAAATTCATGATTGCTCATAAACCTCAAAATAGAACATATTCCTATACTCTTCCATATCAAATTTTCTACACATTTTCTACTTCACTAATCTTCATTTTAACCCTAATTATCAGTCTAATGTATCACATTTGAAGACACCAAAATATACCCTTATTAAGAACTCCTAAAGTATCATTCCTTAAAATCTAAAAATAAGACACAACTAACATTTTTTTAAAAATCCTTTATCTCTTTAATTGTATCATTGAAATTGCTTCTTGCTTAAAAAATTCACAGATGCTTCAACTCACAAGACTTAAAATAAAATCTCTTCATTAATATTACCATTTATGTTGATACAAACAAAAATCAATTCTTTGATCATTATCCTCATTCTCAATTTACTCATCATCATTATATCATTTAACGCTACCCCTTGAAAATCAAAACATAACTTAGTTGATACAAACTTCAAACTCTTTATCAAAATTCCAAAAGTTGAGAGAAAATGAGATTTTGATGGAGAAAAGAAAGGATAGAGGGAGACAATGAAAACCTCAAATGGGCTGAAGTGATTCAACTCTTATTTTGCAAGGTGTAATGTTGTACATAAAAATGAAAGAGTATGGTGTTTTCAGTGATGAAGGAACAAGGAAAAGAGTTTTGATGGTGGATGAACAAGGAACAAGGAGAGAGTGGTGATTTCGGTGGAGAACAAAAACTCCCTTACACAACCGTAAAACCTAAGTAACTAGGTGTCTGAATTATGGCTTGACATATTTCACCCATGTATGTCTCCCATTTGTCCTCCATTTAAGCTACCAAATGTCACTCATTTATTTGACTCTTAATTCTACTATCATGTATCAATTATCTAGCCATTTGGCATTTTTCCTAGTACAAAAATTCCCAAATTTTCATAAATTTCTAAATTGTCACTAAAAATGCTAAATCAATTTTAAATACACACTAATTCAATTTTCATGATAATCCACAATTTACATTATGATCACATTAAAATCAAATATACCTAGAAAATGTCAATGAAGGCATATAGTTTAATGTATGTAACATTAATATTCACGTGTATGTGTATGCCATATGATGTATAAGCGTGAAATGCAATTCTAACTTCTCAATAATCTCTCATGTACAGGGGATAATGGGATGTTACAAATCTCTTTCTTTATTGGTAAGATAAATCAGAAGGAAGTTTACTATTGGCAATATAATTCACGATATTAGCAAACCATAGTGTAGCTAAACTTTTGGGCATCATTAAGGTTTCATCAGGGAAATTTTCATTAATATCTTTGCTTGGCTTGCATTCCCTTCCTTCCCATCTGGATAAGATGTTTGTGACCACAATTTTTGCTCCCTTTTTATCTCTCACCACTAAATCAAATTCTTTTAAAAGTAACACTTATCAAATGAACTTTAGTTTTGCATCCTTTTTCTTGAAAAGTTATTTTAATGACGCGTGATTAGTGAAAATGATTACCTTTGATCTGAATAGGTATGGTATAAATTCATCATATACATACACTAGTACAAGTAATTCCTTCTTTGTGGTAGTGAAATTAAGATGAGGTCCTGCAAGGGTCTTGCTAGTATAGTAGATCACGTGCAATGTTTTATCTTTCCTTTGGCCTAATACACAATCTATAGCTTGGTCGCTTGCATCGCATATAACCTTAACTGGAATTGTCCAGTCCGGTGATGATAGAATTGGTGCTAATGTTAATTCCTCGTTTAGTTTGTTGAAGGTAGAAATACACTTTTCATCAAACCGGAAAGGCATATGCTTGGCTAAAATGTTTGTCAAAGGTCTTGCTATTTGCGAGAAGTTTTTGATACGTCGACAGTAAAATCCTGCATGACCTAAGAACCCTCACACAACTTTACATTGCTTGGTGGTAGAAGTTTCTTTATAACTTATATTTTTTGCTTTGTCGACTTATCCTTGGTGTGAGATTTTATGCCCTAGAATTATCCCCTCTTGCACCAAAAAATGGCATTTCTCCTAATTTAACACTAAGTGTGACTCTTCACATCTTTGAAGAACTTTGTCCAAATTGGTTGAATACATTTCTAGAGTCTCCAAAAATTGAAAAATCATCCATAAACACCACCATTATATCTTCAGTCATATCAATGAAGATAGACTTCATACATATTTAAAATTTAACCAATGTATTGCACAGTCTAAAAGGCATCCATTTGTATGTGAAGGTACCACAAGGGTAGATGAATGTGATATTTTCTTGATCATCAAGATAGATGAAGAGCTGATAATATCTCAAATATCCATCTAATAAGCAATAAAATGAATGACCAGTTACCCTTTCTATCGTCTGGTCAATGACTAGGAGACGAAACTGATCTTTCTTAGTCATTGAGTTGAGTTTGTGATAATCTTTGCACACTCTCCATCCTGGGATTTTTCTTATTCAAATTACTTCTCCACTCTCACTTTCTATTACTATTATTGCATTACTTTTAGGTACATATTCTATTGGACTAACCGATTCACTATTGAAGATGGGATAAATTATCCCTCGTCTAAGAGTTTTATTATTTACTTCTTGACCACCTCCTTCATATTAGGGTTTAACCTTCTTTGGCACTCCCTCACCTCTACATCCTTCCTCGAGGTTTATTCGGTGCATGCAAACATTAGGCTTATACCCCCAATATCAAAAACCTGCCATCCAATGGCTTTCATTCGCTTTCTCACAATTGCTAACACTTTACTTTCTTATTTCTCATTCAATTTATTGGAGATAATTATTGGTAACGTTTGACCTTTACCTAAAAAGGTATATTTGAGATGTGTAGGTAAAGGTTTAGGTTCTAATGTGGGTGGTTTTTTTATGAATGGTGGTATAGGTGCTTCAATTCGGACTAATTTATCTTGATGCATTTGAACATCCAACTCCTCCATCTTATCATCTCCTTTAGACTCAAGTTTCTCATATCCATTATTTGTCTCTGTTGCCATAGACCTTACTTCTGCGATGTAACTCCCAACTTGTTCTTGAAAATTTTGATCTATAATTTCAACTTTCATGCATGAGTTGCATCTTATTGGGTTCTTTAAAATTGTATTCATATTAAATTTGATCTAATCTTTACCTATTCGAAGTGTTGACTTCCCTTCATCAATGTCAATTATGGGTTTCCTTGTATTCTTAAACTGTCGACCAAGGATCAGTGGACAACTTTTTTCTTCTTCAAAATCGAGAACCATAAAATCTACAGGAATAATGAACTTGTCCACTTGTATCAAAACATCTTCCATTATATCAAATCATCTTTTAATAGATTGATTAACTATTTGAATTAACATCAATCTTTTCTTGACCTTACCCAGCCCCAACTTCTTGAATATTGATAAAGGCATAAGATTAATATTTGCTCCTAAGTCACACAAGCAGTTTGTGAATTCAAATTCACCAACCATATACGATATTGTGAAACTCCCTGGATCCTTCAATTTAGATGGCATCTGGCTGGTGACTATGGAACTGTAGGTGCTAGTTAAAGCTACCATCTAACTATTTTGCATATTTAATCATGTGCTCCAAAGCCTCTACAAATATTTGTAATGCCTTTAATTTCTCAATGAAAATTTTGAATTGCACATCCAGGTTCTTCTTTTGTAATCATTAAGGAAAAGGAATCTTTGGTGGATATGGTGGAGGAGGGATATAAGGAGGGTATTCACTCATATTCACTTCTTTCACCTTTTCTTGATCTTTCTTAATAGGAGGGAAGGGATCCTATATTATCTTTATGGGTGGTTCAAATTCCTTTCCACATCAAAGTATAATAGCCTTTAATTGCTCCTTCGGTTTGTTCTCGAAGTGTCAGGAAGAATTCCCATACTTCATCTAGAGAACGTGTTTGACAATTGGTTTACTTAGACCACTAGATTTTTGACTGAAGAGGCATTGTTACTTATTCAAATCCCTTTTAGAATCTTTTGTGCATTGTCTAAGATTCCAAGCTTGTCTAAAATTTTGTCCAGTTTAGATTCCATTGAGCTTGGTTTATCTTATTGGAAGCCTAGTTATCCTTGAAGTCTAAATCGTCCTCTAACATTGTTTGTCCATGAGAAGTTAGGGTGATTCTTCCACCCAAAGTTGTATTGTTTAGTTAAGAAGACTTCACTTCTTCTATTGATTTTGATGAAAGTCAAGTAATAATAATAATAGAAGTTTATTAATTGTTTTGATATTTTTATTTAGTGTGTAGAGGCATAAGATGATGCAAAGTCATAAGAAGATGTGGACACAAAAGACAATGCACATTCATAAGAAGATGCGTAGTCATAAGACCATATAGAGACATTAGATGATGCGCATCATAAGATGATGCACAATAATTAGAAGATGCACAGTCATTAGAAGATGCAAAGTCATTAGATTATGCGAAGTCATGAGATGATGCGAAGTTATGAAACGATGCATAGTCATAAGACGATGTGGAGACATAAGACGATGCAAAGTCATAAGACAGTGCCAATATATAAGATGAAGCATACAAATCAAATCAAGATGATATGATCTACAACGAAAGTTAGTTAGTTAGAGGTGATTACAGGACTCAACTAACAACAGATCTCTGAAGATTCTATAAAAGTTTTTTTTCAAGAAGACCGTTGTCGAATTAGACTATAAATATCAGGATAGTCGTAGGCAAAATAACTTTTACTAAGCATTCACTGTACAAAATATCCTGAGTGAAAAGAAGAAATATAGAGTTCAAAAACACCTGTAGAGTGAGTTTACAAAAGCTCAAACAGTATTTTTCTAGTAAAAGGAAGGCTAGAGCCTGAAGAGGCTAAGATAGCAGATAAAGAATACTTTGTGAAAGAGACCTGAAGAGGCTCTAAGATAAGAAATAATACTTGTAAAGTTAAAGATATAGTGAAATATTAGATAAATTCTTAGGACTGGAAGTAGCCCAAAGGTTAAGCGTGAACCAGTATAAACCGTGGTTTCATACTCTCTAACTCTCATCTCTTTAATTTCTATAGTTAGAAGAAAAAGATATTGTTTCCGTTGTTGCATAACTCTAACAAATTAAGTGTGCTGTTTTGTAATCATCCAAGTATTCAAAAAAACCAAGAAGTTTTTAAAGATAACCATTTTAGACGATATTACACAATTCAATCCCCCTTCTTGTGTAGTTTACATATTATAAGTGATTTCTATATTAACAAGTTATTTACTTCAGTTGGTATCAGAGCACAAGTTTCCAAGAAGCACTGTTACAAAGTGAGGAAAAAGATCCATGGCTGAATCATATGTTTTTATAGCTGAAGGTGCCTTTGTCTCTAGACCTCCAGCATTCAATGGTGAATACTAACATTATTAGAAGGACAAGATGCGGCTCTTCATAGAATCCACTCACATTGATCTTTGGGATATTATTGAAAATGGTCTATATGTTCCAACAGACTGTAAAGGAAAAAACATCCCTCGTGGATAATGGTCAGCCGATTAGAAAGCTCGTGTTTAATTAAACTCAAAGGTTAAGTTCTTTTTAAGTTATGCTCTAACCAGAAGTGAATATGATAAGGTTCATGGATTCGGATCTGCAAAGGAAATGAATGACTCATTAGCCATTACACATAAAGGCATAAACCAAGTGAAAGAATGCAAGATTGGTATTCTTGTTCATTAGTATGAGCTGTTCAAAATGAAAGATGATGAGTCTATTGAAAAAATGTTTGGACGATACCAAACAATTATTAATGGACTTAAAGCTTTGGGGAGAATCTATGATAGTCAAGACCATGTCAAAAAGATTCTCAGAAGTCTTCCAAAAAGATGGAGACCCAAAGTATCAGCAATACAAGAGGACAAGGATTTAAGCAAGCTGAAGCTGGATGAATTGCTTAGTTTTTTGAAAATTCATGAAGTAGAGCTTGATGCAGAAGATAAAACTAGAAGGGATAAATCTATTGCATTGAAGGCTAGTCAGAAGAATCAGAAGAAGTAGAAATATAGAAGTAAGTCTTCAAAAGCGTTGAAGATTGAAGAAATCAAGAATGATGATGCCGGTGAATCTGATCAAGATTCAAGTGAAGATAAAGATGAGTTATCTTTCATTTCAAGAAAAATTAGAAGGATGTGGAAAAAGAAAATGGGCAATTAAGACTCCTCTTTCATAAGGATTAGCAAAGACAGTTCAAAGAGTGATAAAAGCTCTATCGTCTACTATGAGATTAGTAAACTAGGAAATTATAAGTTTGAATGCCCCTTGGTCAAAAAAAAAATAAAGAAGAGCCAAGAAAACAAAAAGGGCATGATTGCAACATGTGAAGATCTGGATTCATCTGAATCTAAATCCAGTTCAAATTTATCAGAACAAGCAAATATATGCTTGGTAGTTGAAGACAAAAGTGATGAAGAGATCTCCTTACTTGGAAAAAGAAAATATCATCAATGGTATTTGGATAGTGGCTGCTCGCAACACATGATGGGCAAAAGGTTTATGTTCCTAGACCTCCAACTTAAGCGTGGAGGATTAGTAACTTTTGGAGACAACCAACAGGGAAAAATTATTGAGATTTGCAAAATTAGTAAAGATTCCTTTTCATTTATTGATAATGTTATGCTAGTTGATAGTTTAAAGCATAATCTGATTAGTATACGTCAGTTATGTGACCCTGGTTTTGAAGTATCCTTTAATCAAAATTCTTGTTTGGTTAAAAACAAGGACGGGTCCATATTGTTTTCTGCCAAGAGACAAAATAAGCTTTATAAAATTAACTTAGATTATTTGAAAAGTCAAAATATTTAATTCTTATATCAAAAGATGATGAAAAACTAATTTGGCACAAAAGCTAGGACATATTAGTTTTAGACATGTTTCCAAATTAGTTAGACATGATTTGGTAAGAGGTTTACGAAAGATAAGTTCTAACGAAGATTTCTTTTGTGAGAGTTGTCAGAAGGGAAAACAAGTTAAAGCATCCTTTTCATCTAAGAACTTTGTAACTTCGTTTAGACCACTAGAGCTGTTACATATAGACTTGTTTAGACTTACTAGAATAGTAAGTCTTGGAGGAAAGAAGTATGGTCTTGTAATTGTTGATGACTTTACTAAATTTTATTGGATATTGTTTTTATCTTATAAAGATGAATCTTTTAAATACTTCAAATTTTTTATCCTAAAAGTTACAAAATGAAAAAGTAATTTCTATTGTTGGTATTCGAAGTGATCATGGTGGAGAATTTGAAAATGAAAATTTTAGATTGTTTTTTGAAGAGAATGGAATTTTTCATAATTTCTCTGCTCTTAGAACTCCTCAACAAAATAGAGTTGTAGAAAAAAAGAACAGGATGATTCAGGAAATAGCAAGGACTATGTTATGTGAAATGAATCTTCCTAAGTACTTCTGGGCAGAAGCTGTAAATACAGCTTGTTATATTCAAAAGAGAGTATTTCTACAATCTATTTTAAATAAAACTCCACTTGAGTTATAGAAGGGAAGAAAGCCAAATATTTCTTACTTTCATCCTTTTGGTTGCAAATGCACTATTTTGAATACAAAAGAAAATTTGGATAAATTCAATTCTAAGATCAATTTAGGAATCTTTCTAGGTTATTCTATTAGTTCTAAAGCTTATAGAGTTTATAATCTTGTTTCTAAATCTGTTAAAGAATCTATGCATGTAAATTTTGATGGTGATTCTCATCTAGATAGGATGGACAATTTTGATGATGAAACTCTATTTGCTCTCTTGAACAGTAACCCAGATGATCCACCATCAGATGATCCTAGTGATAAAGCAGTAGACATTTATTAAAATATTAGCTTAAGAAAGTACTGGAGATATAAATCTTCTCACCCAGAAAACTTGATTATAGGAGAAACATCAGAAGGAGTGAGAACTAGATCTAGTTTAGGAGAGAGGCCAATGTAGCTTTTGTTTCTAAATTAGAACCCAAGAAAATTGATCAAGCTCTTTAAGATGAAGCTTGGATTTTAGCTGCACAAGAGGAGTCAAATCAATTTACTAAGAATAAAGTCTGGGCTCTAGTGCCTAAACCATCCAATAATTCTATCATAGGAACTAGATGGGTATTAATAATAAACTAGATAAATCAGGAAAGATATCCCGTAACAATGCTAGATTAGTAGCTCAAGGTTATAATCAATAAGAAGGAATAGATTATAATGAAATATATGCTCCTATAGCTAGATTAGAAGCTATTAGGATCTTGCAGATGCTATTTTTCATGATATAAAAATGTTTCAAACGGATGTGAAAAGTGCCTTTTTGAATGGTTTTATAGATGAAGAAGTTTATGTTAAACAACCCGCTGGTTTTGAAGTCATTAATAAACTAGATCATGTTTATAAACTTCATAAAGCTTTGTATGGATTGAAACAAGCACCTCGTGAATGGTATGATCGTCTTAGTTCTTTCTTGATTACAAATGATTTTATTAGAGGTCAAGTTGATAAATCTTTGTTTCGAAAAAGTATCAGAGTTGATTTCATTATTGTTCAAATATATGTAGATGACATTATTTTTGGTGCCACTTCTAAAAAGTTATGTTCAAATTTTGAGTTTCTTATAAAAAGTGAATTTGAAATGAATTTGATGGGTGAATTGAAGTTCATTCTTGGTTTACATATTAAACAAACTGAAGAGAAAATTTTGATCCATCAATGAAAGTATATTAAAGAACTGTTAGTTAAATATAAAATGGAAAATGTTAAACCAATGTCAACTCCTATGCATCCCTCAATTGTGTTATCTGAGGATGAAGCTGGTAAGAAAATTGATCAAACTCTTTTTAAAGGAATTATTGGTTCTTTGCTTTACCTAACTACAAGCAGACCTAATATTATGTTTAGTGTTTGTTTGTGTGCAAGATTTCAAGCAGATCCTGGAGAATCTTATTATATTGCTGTTAAAAGAATATTGACATACTTAGCAGGTTCTACTAATCTTTGCTTAATGTATGAGAAAGGTAAAGATTTTAGGTTAATTGGCTACTGTGATGCTGATTATGTTAGAGATAGGATTGATAGAAAGAGTACAAGGGGAGGGTGTCACTTTCTTGGTCATAATCTAATTTCGTGGTCAAGCAAGAGGCAAAGTTCAATTGCTCTCTCTACTGCAGAGGCTGAATACATATCAGTCGCAAGTTTTTGTTCACAAATACTATGGATAAAGTATCAATTAGAAGATTATTCTATCCAAGAAGATCAAATTCCAATCTTCTGTGACAACACAAATGCTATCAATCTCTCAAAGAATCCAACTCAACACTTAAGGGCAAAGCATGTTGAAGTTAGACATCATTTTATAAGATACTATGTATAGAGAGGAATCATCAATCTACAATTTGTTGAGACCAATTTAAAATTTGTTGAGACGGGCAGATACCTTCACCAAACCCTTCAGTGAAGAAAGATTCAAAGAAATCAGATGAAATTTGAATATGGTAATTTTAAATGACCACTCATCTAAAACTTTATGACCCAGACGATAGGACTTCATGAAGCAGAAAAGTTGTAAGTTCTTAAGAATGAATAGTAATGGTAACTTTCACTTAGTAGTATTAATCATATAATTACCCGTGGATCCGTCACAGATGTTACAAATAGTAACTTTTCAAGAGTGAGTATAAAAAGAAATTATCCAATACTGAAAACACTCTACATTCTAGAATTCTTTTAGTAACTGACTTACTTCTAGGTCGCTCTCAACAAAGACAATTCAGTCTTCTATTCATTAATTCTTTCTTACTTTCATTTCATATTTCTCTTTCATTATCTTCTACATACTAACCTTGCTTCTTTAAGCAAAATACATCTATGTGTTTAGTATTAGTTCATTACAGATTAGAAGAATGTTGAAATCTCTTGTTTATGGGAGACTCGCCAATTTCACTTCTCTGAAGGATGATCGAATGGATATCGAACCTGAGATCAAAGTAGCTGGTTGGGAAAATTTCTTCAAAATCCGAGATCCAATTTATCCAAATGAAGTATATGAGTTCTGGAAGAATGCAAAGGTGGTCGATGACACATTGATATTAGAGGTAGATAGGTTGACGGTGATTGTCACATAAGAGTCTATTGTGAGGGCTACTGATTGTCCAAATGAAGTAGCAAAACTACTCACCAATATAAAATGGTTTGTTTAGAATAAAGATGACATCAATCGACATCTATATAGAACGAGCAATTCAGGAGTCAGGGAGTTTTCAAACCTCAATCCAATGGTTTGATGAATAGTGTCTTCACTAAATTCTTCTTCACTGTATTCTACTAAGAGCGGGATCAAAGGATTTTGCGACAATGCATGATGAACACTGTCTATTTCATCTTCTCACTCACTAATCTATTAATCTTCCATTTTTGATCCTCAAATGCATGATAAAGGATAAGGTGCATTATGACCAGAAGAGTGGTTCGTTGCCTTAAGATATGTTGTTGACAAGATTCTTTAAAGAATCTGGAATACTACTTGATATAGGAAACAGAGTAAAGCTAAATATTAAGAGTGTTATCAATGCCTCTAGTATTTGAAAAATGGGGATTAAGACTAAGCTGAAACAGATAAAGAGTTCACACCTAAAGCACAATCTATGGGGGAGCTTTCAATCAGACAAAGCTAGAAAGAAGACATTTTATCTAGGCTACAAGCAAAACCTCAGTAGTCTAGAAGAATCTCAGTATAAGTAAAAAGCTAACAATCGTCTTATAAGCTACTACAAGCTAAGATGATTCCCAGAAAGAAGGAAAGTTCAGCTCAACAACCAACTCATAAAGTGTCTTTAAAGAGGAAGGCTGAGACGCTCCAATAAGAAAAACTCGAGAAATCAAGGAGGTCACAAAGATTGATGACCTTATGACAACAAGAACAGAAGAAGCAAAAAACTCTGATTCTTGGTCAAGGTTCTGAAAGTGCAACGGAGCAACAACAGCAACAACAACAACAGCCTACCAAAGCAATTGTCTCTATCCTTCAGACGTAGTCAGTATAACTATCTGGATAGAGAGAGATAAAAAGGAAGCTAGTGATTGAGCAAAAGAAGTCTCAACAACAACTTTATTCTAAGCCAACAGAACAACTAAATAAGAGAAGACCAACTTAGAAAAGGAAGGTTTCATTATCTGATGTTTACTAAAAGAAACAGAATGAGGAAACGTAGTAAGATACATATAATCCCCTGCAACCAATAAAGAAAGAAGACTTGAAGATGAAAATAATAGAAGAATCAGTGTCTGATCAAAACAGAGGTTCAGTGATCATAAGAGAACCTTTTGTACAGAAAGTTAAGGTTCAAGTTGAACTTGTCACAGTAAATGATCAGACGATACACTTTCTAAGTCTTGAAGAAAGAAGATTGTATGGTATCCTGTGAGAAGAAAAAGCATAACCATACCCATTGAAGATGACAAAGAGTCCTTACACCATCTATCTAGTGACAACTAGAACAACATTAAAGATTATATCAGATGTACAACCAAGATGTCCAACACTGGTACACAGCACAGACAAAGGAAAGAAGAAGAAGTTCCCTGAGAGAAAAGAAGATGATCTCACAGAAGAAGAGATTCGAGTGGCGATGAAGAACATATACCATGTATGTTGTGCAGCTCAACCTGTAGGCGTCTATATTTCATACCACACATCAAGGCCATCAGGAAGTAACTTTGGCGTACCTACTCAAGATGAAAGTTTCAAGGTAGTTGGGACAATTTCAGAAGGAAGGTAAAAACATATCTCAATTAAAGGTATCAATTTCTACCTAGAAACCTTTGTACATCTACTTATTCATTTTAAACCCTTAGGTTTCATTCCTTCAATCAAAGATATTCTACACCTTTTTGGAAAACCAATTTCAAACTACTCAAACCTAATGATCTTGACATTCCTCACCAAACATAACCTTTTCGATTACCCTCTATAACAATTATTGAATTAGACGACTCAATCAGAAAACCATCTGTCTCTGAGTACCTTCATCCACTAAGTGAAAATCTATAAGATCTACCATTAATTCGGAGCTCTTAAAGAATTTCATCGATTTGATTGAAGCTAGTCAAAAGTAGAAGGAAGTTCAAGAAGCCTTAGCGAAATACATTGAAGAAATAAATACTAAGGTTGATGAACTAAGAGACTCAGTGGGTGATCTTCCTGAGGAAGTAACACTTCTACGTGTTTCTACTTAACAAGACCTCAAGACGATTCACGCTGATATTCAAAATATGTTTTCTAAAATTTTGAAGCGTCTGAAGTGATGTTCATTTTTATTAATAAAAAATAGGGGGAGAATAGTGAAAAGAGAGGAAATTTTCCTGAAAATTGGTATGCACATTGTATATCTTGCATCAATCGTCTAAATAAAGCTATCGTTTTTCTGAATATTGTTTGTCTAAATACTACTGTTATTCTCCTTAATAATTCTCTTATATTCAAATATTATGATTATTTGTTATCATAAAAAAGGGAGAGATTGTTAAGGCAAGAAGACTTCACTTTTTTATTGATTTTGATGAAAGTCAAATGATAATAATAATAGAATTGTATGAACTATTTTGATATGTTTAATAAGAGTGCAGTGGCATAAGGTGATGCAAAGTCATAAGAAGATACGGACACATAAGATGATGCACATTCATAAGAAAAGGCGGAGTCATATAAGATAATGCACAATCATTAGAAGATGCACAGTCATTAGAAGATGCGCAGTCATTAGACAATGCGAAGTCATAAGACAATGCAAAGTCATAAGACAATGCACAATCATAAGACGATGCGGAGACATAAGACGATTAGGGGTCATAAGACGATACGAAGTCATAAGATGATGTGAAGATATAAGATGAAGATACAAATCAAATCAAGATGATATGATCTATAACGACAGTTAGTTAATTGGAGGTAGTTACAAGACTCAACTAACAACAGATCTCTCAAGATTCTACAAATAGTTTTTTTTCAAGAAGACCATTGTCGAGTTAGACTATAAATATCAAGATAGTCATAAACAAAACAACTTTTACTAAGCATTCACTGTACAAAATATCCTGAGTAAAAAGAAGAAAGGTAGAGATAAAAAAAAGCCTATAGCATGAGTTTAGAAAAGATCAAAAAATATTTTTCTAGTGAAAGGAAGGCTAGAGCCTGAAGAAGTTAAAATAGTAGATAAAGAATACTTTGTAAAAGAGACCTGAAGAGGCTCTGAGTTAAGAAATAATACTTGTAAAGCTGAAGAGATAGTGAAATCTTAGATAAACTCTAAGGAGTGGATGTATCCCAAAGGTTAAGGGTGAACCATTATAAACCGTAGTGTCATACTCTCTAACTCTCATCGCTTTAATTTCTGTAGTTAGAAGAAAAATATATTATTTCCTCTGTTGCATTACTCTAACAAATTAAGTGTGTTGTTTTGTAATCATCTGAGTTTTCAAGAAAACTAAGAAGTTTTTAAAGAAAACCATTTTAGACGATATTACACAATTCAACCCCCTTCTTGTGCTGTTTACATATTATAAGTGATTTAAATTTTAACAAGTGATTTACTTCATATATGTGTTGGAGTAAGGATTGTTTCTCCCCTACTTGTCCATATTAAGCTCCCACATAATTAACTTGTTCTAGATCATTTTCCTTTATCAAGACGCGGTCACCGTATTATGATCCATCTATCCACTATTGGATTGGAAAATAAAAGATTTAGTTAAATGGTAGATTTCAAATCTTTTTTTAGAAATCAAAACACAGCGGAAGCAAGATAACCAAATCAACATGCCAAGCCATACATGATGCGGTATATGGAAAAAAATTATCATAAGAACAAGATGGATATTATAGTACCGACTCCTTTTGCTAAAACTTTAACTCCTTGTTGTGCTATCCTCTCTTTCTTTGGCCTTGCGTTTGAATCCTTTCCTTTGTCAATGTATCCTCTCCTTGTTGTCGTATCCTCAACCAATCCAATCTACTACTTTTTCTTCTTAAATAACTTGGTTAATAAGATCCTTTTTTGGGAAAGGAGATGAAATATTTGGAAGAGATTTTTCTTAGAAGAAAGAAGCCAAAAATGAGACACCTCTTATGCAAAATTTGGCTAACATATGCAAGAAAGGAGAGAGAGTCCAAAAAATGCAAGAACATCTCTCTTACACGTTGTCAATTTCAGTTATGAATGAAAAGAAAGAAGAAGTGGAGAGCATCCAATGTATCACTTCATTCTTTAATCAAATAGAAAGAAGCCATTAAATGAGACTCCTCATTTATTTTAAGATGGCTTTATGAAAAGATCAATAACCTAAAATGACATATCAATTTTGACTATAGTCATGAAAGAAGGAAGATGATCCATCAAATGCACCTCTTTCATCTTTAATCAAATGAATGCTAAAAGGTTACAATACATGCCACCATTAAAATATAACCATTAACCCATTTAATGGTAAGATCACAACTCCATTTAATGATAATAAAGCATGATAAATACCATCTTTATTTAGCAATTCAATGCTAAATGTGAAACTGCACATTTAGCCTTAATAAAATCGAAATTGCACTTTCCAATTCTTTAAGAATTTTTTTTAATTTAATTAATAAATTAATCAAATTAAACAAAGTCTAGCCCATTTCTAAATGTTCATTTGGGCTTCTAATTAACCATTAATTAGTGCAAGCCCAACATTCAATCA
>JAOSBN010066817.1:0-13423 GCA_027563595.1 Erythroxylum suave | reverse complement strand
AAATAAACTGAAGTAAAAGGATAGAAGATGAACGCTGCGATTTTTATACTGGTTCACCCCAAACCGTGGGCTACGTCCAGTCCTCAGAGTTCTTTTGAGTGTTTCACTATACTTCAAACAATTACAATTATTCTTTCTTCCCTTCCTGAGCCTCTTCAGGTCTCTTACACAAAGTATTCTTTCTACTAACGTAGCCTCTCCAAGCTCTCAGCCTTTTCTTTCTCTCACTAGAAAGATATTGTGAGCTTTTGTTACAGTAGGTTTAGCTCTCTAAGTATCGCACCACAGAATTTCTCTTTTCTAAATAAGCACTTGAAAGCTTAAGGATCAAATGATTTCTCAAAAGTTGCAAGATTCATAAGATTGTAAGATCTTCGACTAAGACTAGTATTTATAGCCTAAGTCTCTGACTGCTTCTTCATCCTTGATAACTGCTTCTTGAATCTTGAAAACCGTTATTTAGTTGAGTTCTGTAACGAACTCCAACTAAGTAACTGTTCAACGTACTGGCGTAACTTCTTCTTTGTATCGTCTATGTTTTCAACTTCGTTTATGTTTTGCGCTTCGTCCATATTTTCCACTTCGCCTGTGTTTTTCTTTGCGTCTGTGTTTTTGCGCTTTGTCTATGTTTTCCACTTCATCTATGTTTTGCTTTGCGTTTGTGTTTTCCACTTCATCTGTGTTTTGCTTTACGTTTGTGTTTTCCTTGCTTCTGTGTTTTTTCATTTCGTCTGTGTTTTCCACTTCATTTGTGTTTTTCTTTGTGTATGTGTTTTCCTTGCGTTTGTGTTTATAGGCTTCATCTGTGTTTTCCATTTCCTCTGTATTTTGCGCTTCGTCTGTGTTTTGCTTTGCATCTATGTTTTTCTTGCGTCTGTGTTTTTGTGCTTCATCTGTGTTTTCCACTTCGTCTGTGCTTTGCTTTGCATCTGTGTTTTCCTTGCATTTGTGGCTTTACGTCTGTGTTTTCCACTTTGTCTGTATTTTTTATTTTGCACACTTAACACACTTGTCAAAACGTTCATTTGTTTCTAACATTATTATTATTTGATTGTCATCAAAATTAATCATCGTGAAGTCCTCTTGACTTAACAAGGATAATTGATGTGTTTGAATCTTATGAAGAGCAAGAGGATGAAAAATAGATGACAACAAACATCGAGTTGGAAGAAGCAATGAAAGTCTCTGTTTGTGAAGCGGAAGAAGCTAAGGAGACGAAGATGATTAAGAAAGAACGAGAGCACCTCACCTTTGTACAAGACAAACTGTTGGATTTAATCGAAGATTCGGGGAGTTTTGTTATTCCCTGTTATATTGATAGTCCATTCGATAAAAGGACAATATTGAACTTAATTGGTTTCTATAATGTTATCCATATTGTCCTTTTGATTATTCTACAATTTGCAGCTTACCCATAAGCTACAAAACTAAGGTTGAGCAGAAAGGGTAGAAGCAAGCCACTCGTAATTGAACCTAGCTGAGTTCAAAGGATAGAATGTCGAGCTACCAATGTTAAAAGAAGCGGCATGGGAGGCAATCCATGGAAAATTTAGTTGCTTAATTTTTGTTAGAACATTTGAATTCCATAGTTAGGGTTATTTTCTTTTTTGTTTTGAATAAAATCAAGAAATAATAGGTTTGTGGAATTTTTGTGGAGGATTATGCAAGTATGGAAGAGAGGTGAAAGAGGACAACAAAAGAATTAGAAGTGAAAGAGAAAAGATTGAAAAAAGAACAAAGGACAAAAAATTAGAGGTGTTGACATGTCGCTATGCAAAAATAAGGGAAGGTGCAAATTTTAAATGGACTTTTTAACATTTTACCCTTTTTACCACCTATATATTTAGTTCACACTTCACTTTCACTTTCACTTTCATTTTATCTATCTAGAAATTAGGCATCTAAACACTCTCACCTCTTACTATAAATTTCAACCTTCTCAAATTCTTCCACACATTGCCTAACCCTGATGAGAATTGTATGGTCGACAACAAGTCGTGGGAAGGGACAAGGAATCGAGTAGTGGACTTCGGAGCATCATTTCCTACCTACACCGAGGAGGAAGGTACTCATTTTTTATCCCTTTGTTCTAGGCAAATTGTAGTTCCTAGGTACTTCGATGTTGACATGTTAGATAGGCTTGAATTATGTGAGTGGGTAGAAACCCCAACCGAGAGAATCTAGCGAGGCAAGTTCATTAAGTTTCAATTTCCTGTTTATGAAGATCTAACCCTATAATTTTTGATAACCTTGACCTTTGACCCTAAGAACACAAAAGAATTATGTTTTAGATTGGGAGAACGAATATATGAACTAAATGTAGAGATCATATATGAGATGTGGGGATTCCCCGAATCCTCTATCGTCGACCAACGTGACGATTTCTGTGCCTCATAATATTGGCATGAGCTTACTGAGATTAAGCGATTTTACGCCAAAAATGCCCAAAACAACATTATCCGATCTCATGAACACTTGCTGTTGCACAAATTTATGTGTCAGCTGGTATTTGACAAATCAGAGACCAACAAGTGTTCAATCAAGGAACTTTTCATACTATGGTGCATGGACCATAGTATTCTAGTATGCATATCCATGCATATGCTGAATGCCTTTGCTCTGACTCCATGAACGCGAAGCAATCATCTTGGAATAGGGGACATGGTGTCCATCATTGTAGAGCATTTTAGGGTGGATCGAAGTAGATTGATAGTCCTTCTGCCCAAGTTCCTCGACCACCATCACTTATTTCGATAAGAGATCATCCTTTTCACCAACATGAGTCCGCGGAAGATCAATGAGAAGACACATATATGGATCAAGATAGGTCAAGCGAATTCGTGCTCAGTGCCACCACGACAAGTAGGGGAGGAATCAACAAGCAAAGAATCAGAGGAAGAGGATGAAGAGGACTAACATTGGACGAAGGTTTTGGATGCAATTTCTAAAACCAATAGAAAACTAAAGGAGGTGGTGCATACAACATCTTTAGATACACTACGTCTCTAGAGCCAAAAGATCTAATGATTGCATCAGTATTTTAAATCTCAAGGTGTTCAATTATCACCTCCAGCACCATCACCACCTCCATCTCCTTAGGAGTCATACCTAACCTAATTTTCTTTATTTTTTATTTTTAATTTTCCAAATCAGCCTTCAGTTCTAGGTTATTTATGTTTATTTTTGTTTTTATGGTCATTTTCAATTTTATTTGTTCCTTATTTACTTTAATTCCACCTTTCCTTTTCATTTATGTGTTTGTGTGTACTCCTTCTCACATTGAGGACAATGTGTTGTTCAAGTGTAGGGAGGGACTATATGTTTTTGCTTTTGTTTGTGATTTGTGCATATCATATGATAGTGTTAGACTACATTGTGTGAAGTGTGTCAAAGTGTCAATGACTTAGATTGAGTAAAATTCTTTTAATTTTAGACATAGTCTATTGGGTTGTGAACGATCATTAGCCTACAAAATTAGTGAATTAGGGGGCCTTTGGATAAATATACAGCCTAATTAGGACCTAGGGTAAATTTACCACCCTCTAGATTGTCACATTTATTCATAATTTGAGGCCTTTTAGCTTAAGTAGCTTAACTAGTATTTTTCATGGAAACAAATAGCTAAGAGCAACAAGGTAGGCACTAAATTCGAAAAAAATGTTGGTTAAATAAATTACTATTCCGCTGACCTTTAGGTTATGAACAGAGCTAGTAACCAGTTGAAAATATGATAATATTTGATTAACTAGATCGACACGCATCATAGATGTGTGCATTCTCGTAAAAAGGATATAATAACGCCAAGTTGTTTAATAAATGATTTAGTTTAGTAACCAAAATGACATTCATCACAAATGATTGCCTTTCAGCAAAATACTAAGTCTAGGTTTTAATAATATTAAAAAGGCGTGTTTAAAAACTACCGAACTTATGATGAGCTTGATTTTTCATGGAATATACTTAGGAACAGTTACAAAGTCTGAGAGACCAAAAAATTATTAATGTGTGTGTACAATTAAAAAGGTTAAATAAGTTAACACTGAGGTCTTGATTTAGTTGTATATTTAGTTCAAAGCTCCTAGACACATATTTTGCATGCTAATGATTTGACATGAATTAAATGATTATGTCCAAGATTAATTTTATTACATGAAGATTAGAGTCGTTGCCTTATTTTTGCATTTTGTGTTTTGTGTTATTAACCATTGTTTTTTTGTTTGCTTAAGGACAAGCAAGTGTTTAAGTGTGGGGATGTTGATAGTTATATTTTTCATGATGTTTTAGGGTGTGAATTGTTATGTAATTAGTGTGAGTTTTAAGTGTGCATTTAGGGTGTGATTAGGTTAGTTTGAGTGTTTAAGAGCTTTTATAGGTTAGTTTGAATCTTTGAGCTTAATTGTTATATTTTTGAGGTACCTTATGTGTGTGCTAGCGTTGCAGGGCAAACAGGAAGAACGGTGAAGATTTGAAGAGTTTCAGGCCAAAGGACATCGACCACGATCGTACACATTAGGCCACGATTGTGACATAAAACATCAAGTCAAGCCACGATCGTGCACATTGGGTCATGATCGTGATAGAAAGACTAAAGCACTAGGCATGATCATGACATACAGGGCCAAGATCGTGCCCTGCCTCAAACTGACATGAAAACTTGATTTTTGAGTGATTTTTTAGACTATTTTGACCCTAATTTTGACCTAGAGCTTACACAAAATAAATAGAACATTACATGATAGCCATCGATAGTTTTCGAAGAGCCTAGAAAGTCATGTAAAAAGTGAGATTGTGTCAACTCCGAGAGAAAACCTAGAGAGAGAACAAGAGATCAAGGAAGGAGACAAAGGAAGAGAGACACAGAGATGAGCTAAGCGCGAAATACTTCCCAGAATAGGTGATTTCCCGCTATCACCATTCCTAAGATTCTGTTCTCGAAAGTATTTCCATTTATTTCAGTTTTATTTATGTAAAGAATTGAAATAGGTGTTGAGATTTCAATTTTGTTTAATTGTGATTTCAATTTTGTTCTTAATAATCCAATAATAAAATAAAAGGGTGAGCTGGGAAAAAATCTGTGATTTGGGCTAACGAGAGTTAGGTGAATTGATAGGTAGAGAATTGGATCAAACCGATAGAGTCTTGTAATGAAAGATCGAGAATAGATTCTTGGTAGGTTAATAGACAATTTTAGAATTAATTTAGGTTTTGAACCATTTGCGGATTGAGAGACCATAATTCCTATAATTTGAATTAGGGATTATCAATTAAGGTTAAGAATTATAACTCGAAAGAGAGTAATTTACCCTAGGATCATCTAGACCTGTTAAGTCAGTGTTTGCATAATTGGTTAGGTTTTCATTAATTTCAAATTAAAATCTCCTTTCTCTCCCTTGGTAATTTCTAGTTTAATTTCAGGTTAATTGTGAGTTTTCTATTTTGTTTACTCTTTTGGTACTTTAAATTCCCATATTTGATTATTAATTTTTTTAATTTCTGCATTAGTCATTTGTTTAGAATTATTGCAGTTTAGAACAACATTAGATTTTATGACTATTTCCCTTCCTTGTGGGATTGACACCTTAGGTACTACGTGAACGACCCATACGCTTGTGGTAATTACCAAGGCTATAAATGTTAAAACTTAGCGCATATATCCTTGAGTGAAAATGTACCTGGTGTTTTATGAAATGAAATGAGGAATTGGGTTTCTAAATATTGTGATATTTGTGTTTTAAGTTATGATGCCATGAGATAAGTGAAAGTGATTGTTATAGTTAGCATGCCACTTTCACTTGGCATATGCTCGAATATCCTTAGGACGTACAGGCGTGTGTCAGATGGGAGCAGGGTGCTACAAGTTTTTGGTATTAGAGCATGGTTTGGCATTCATAGGGACATATAGGAACATCAGACATGAAATATCATGAGAAATATAGATAATAATTGAAGTTATTGTTTATAATAGCTCATCCGTCATAGGTGATCAAGTTGGAAGGTCAGCTGACATAAATGGCTTAGAATCAGTAGGAGCTAGTAGAGAGTCTTTGTTATCTCAACCTGAGAGACTGCCTCTTAAGAATTCCCGAGAGAAGGGAAAGGAGCTACAATAAGCTACGAAAGTAGGGAGATGTGGACTTCTACGAAAGTACAGATCCTATAGAGGCTGAGGAATAGCTAGAGAGAACAAAGAGAGTCTTCGATTAGATAGATTGCGAGTCAGATGAGAAGTTTGACTATGTAGTTTCCTTACTACAAGGCCCAACATACCAATGGTGGAAAATTGTTCCAGGTAATACCGCTAGGCCTTGTTATTTGAAGTGGGAAGAATTTTTTAGGGTTTTTTAAGATAATTACATGGCCAATATCAACCTGTAAGGAATTTTTGGACTTGAAGCAAGGCAATCTATCTGTGGCAGAGTATAATATAAATTTCAATGAACTGATGGGTATGCTACTGCCTTGATTCCTACAGAAGAAGACAAGTGTAGGAGTTTCAAAGACAGGTTGAACATGGAGATTCGAAAGAGGTTATCCATTTCTAATTTGAGTAGTTTTATGGAACTATGAGCTGCCTCGATCTGAATTGAGCAGTTTTTGAATGATATTCAATTAGAATATAGATCAGAGTCTAGAATGGCTTAGTAAATCTCGGGGTGGTTCTAACAGGAGGTCTAGCAAGCACTAGAACATAATCTTCTAGACCGCTGGCTAGATCAAGACAGTCGGTCGTATAGTGTAGTAGTGGAAAAGGTACAATATAAGGACAGTTACCCAATTGTCAGCATTTTCGGAAAAAGCATAATAGTGAGTGCTGGAAACTATCTGGAGCTTGCCTTGGATGCAACTCATTTATCCATCAAATCAGAGATTGTTCATTTGTTTATGGAGCATAGTTTGGAAGGAGAGGAGGAGTGGTAACTGAAACAATGGTCTAGCAGAGCTGAGCTAGTAGGTATGGACAGAGAGGCTGTGGTAGAGGTAGAATGAGTTCTGGGAGCCCTATTTTCAGGATTGAGGTGCGGAGCAACAATTTTAGTCTCAGGCTAAAGTTTATGTGATGACCTAATAGGAGGCTCTAAATTCTCCAGATGTTGTTATAGGTGTGTTATATATCTTTACTTATGAAGCTTTTGCATTGCTAGATCCTAGATTTATGCATTCTTTTATCACACCACATCTGGCATCTAGGCTATATTGTGATAGATAACTATCAAGATATGGATTAGAGGTGAATACACCGATAGGTAGTACTATAGTAATTGGTAAGGTTTGTAAGAGGTGTATAATATGGATTAATCAGGCAGAACTGGAAGCAGACTTGATTGTACTAGAGTTAAGGGAGATAGATATTATTCTAGACATGGATTGGCTCATTGCTCCTAAGGCCATCATAAAGTGCTATATTAAGGAGGTGATACTAGGATCTTCTAATTAATCAAGAGTAGTATTTCGAGGTATTAATCAAGCAACGCCATCCAAACTAATATCATGCATAAATGCTTTGAGGTTGAAGCAAGGGGATGTGAGGCCTATCTGGCTCATGTAATCGATACTCGTACTAAGCAGAATGTGTAGGACATTCCTGCTATTAAGGAATTCCTAGATGTGATTCCCACCGAGCTATCTAATTTACCTCTAGATAGGGAAATAATGTTTATGATTGACTTAGTTCCAGGTGGTGGTCCTATATCTATTCCTCCATATATAGAATGCGACCTGTAGAACCAAAGGAATTGAAAGCTTAGTTGTAGGAGTTATTAGAAAAGGGTTTTATCAGACCCTGTATATCACCATGGGAAGCTCCAGACTTATTTGTAAAGAAGAAAGATGGAACTCTGAGACTGTACATCAACTATAGGTAGCTAAATCAGGTAACAGCGAAGAACAAGTACTCGTTTCCTATAATTGATGACTTGCTTGATCAGTTTCAGGGAGCTTAGGTGTTCACTAAATTGGACTGAGGATCTGGGTACTATCAGTTGAAGATAGCAGAGGCTGATGTACCGAAGAGTGCGTTCAAGACCAAATATGGGCATTTTGAATTTTTAGTAATTCCATTTGGGTTAACCAATGTCCCAACTACATTTATGGCTTTGACGAATAGGGTGTCTCATCCCTACCTGGATCGTTTTGTGGTAGTATTTATCAATGAAATTTTAGTGTATTCGAAGATTGGAGGATTATGCTGAGCCCTTGAGAGTCATTTTACAGATCATGAGGGAGAAATAGTTGTATTCCAAATTCAGTAAGTGTAAATTTTAGCTGGATCAAGTAGCGTTTCTGTGTCACATAGTAACTGGACAAGGCATACAAGTTGATCTGAAGAAAATAAAAGCAATGATGGAGTGGGAAGCTCTAAAGAATGTGTCTGAGATCTGGAGTTTCCTAGGATTGGTCGGTTATTACCAGAGGTTTGTCGAGGGGTTTTTGTCGATCTTAGCCACTCTAACTAAAATTCTAAGAAAGAATGTGCCCTTCAGATGGAATAAGGAATGTCAAAGGAGTTTTAAGGAGCTAAAGCATCGATTAACTACCACATCGGTGTTGACTATTCCATCAGGAATTGGAGGTTATGTGGTTTATAGCAATGATTCACATTAAGCATTAGGATGTGTATTGATGCGGTACGGTAAAGTAATAGCATACGTTTTGAGACAAATAAGGTCTCATGAGATTAATTATCTGGTATATGATTTAGAGCGTGCTACAGTGATTTTTACTCTAAAAATATAGAGGCATTATTTATATGGAGAGACTTTCTAGATATTTACTAATCATAAAAGTTTGCGATATCTATTGAGTCAGAAGGAGTTGAATATGAGACAGAGGAGATGGATTGAATTGTTGAAGGATTATGACTGCACAATAAAGTATCATCTGAGAAAAGTTAATGTGATAACTGATGCTTTGGGTAGAAAATCAAATAGCAATGTAGTTCAGATTTAGATAACGAGATTACCGGGTCTAGTTCAACTGAGATCATTGAATGTTAAATTGAATCTAGAGCCGAACGAGGCATTGATAGCCACACTGAAACTAAGACCAATATTGCATGACAGAATCAGAAAGGTTTAGAGTGAAGATCCAGGAATGGTGAAGCTTATTAAGAAGTTAAAAATGAATATGGATTCTGAATTCAAATTGAGAGATGAGACACTGTGGTTGAGACAGAGACTGTGTGTACCTGATTTGGATGAATTGGGAAAAGGAATTCTGAAGGAGGCACACGTAGCCTCTTATGCCATACATCCTGGTACCACTAAGATGTACAACATGCTGAAGCAACATTTTTAGTGGCCATGGATGAAGAAGTAAGTAGTTGACTATGTTGCCAAGTGTTTAACTTGTTAGCAGATTAAGGTTGAGCATCAGGCTCCAGTTGGGAGATTAGATTCGTTGTCTATTCCAGAGTGGAACTGGAAAATTTTTTTGATGGATTTCATTATAGGATTGCCAAAGACTCCGAGACAATATGATGTTGTATGGGTTATGGTGGACCAATTGACAAAGTCAGCCCATTTCTTACCAGTGAGAGAAAATAATTCACTATACCAGTTAGCCCAGAGAAATGTGAATGAAGTAGAAAGGTTGCATAGGGTTTCAATGTCCATTGTATCAGATAGGGATCTCATATTTACTTTAAGATTCTGGAAGAGATTACAGTATCTATAGGTACGAAATTGAATTTCAGTACCACGTTTCATCCTCAAATAGATGGATTGAGTGAGAGGCCAATTAAGACTATTAAGGATATACTTAGAGCATGTGTATTGGAGTTTCAAGGAGTATAGGATCAGTATATAGCCTTGATTTTTCTTACAACAAAACCTATCACAGTAGTATCGGAATGGCACTGTAAGAGGCATTGTATGGCCGAAAATGTCATTCACCTTTGTATGGGGATAAAGAGGGTTAGAGAATGGTAGAAGACCCAAAATTGATACAGGATACTGTGGATAAAGTGAAACTGATTCAAAGTAAAATTAAAATATCCCAAGATAGATAGAAGAGCTATATGAATTAGCATCGAAGGGATATAGAGGACAAAGTAGGAGATAAAGTGTTTATGAGAGTATCACCTTGTCAAGGAGTATTAAAGATCGGTAAAAAGGGTAAGCTCAGTCCTAGATATATTGGTCCTTATGAGATCACTGAGAAGATTGAAGTAGTGGCATACAAATTAGCTTTACCAACTGAAATGTCTTAGATACACAATGTGTTCCATATGAGTATGCTTAAGAGATATAAGTCAAATCTGATGCATGTGTTACTGGCTCAAGAGGTTGAAATAACGAGTAATTTGACTTATGTTGAGGGGCTGATCAAAATAATAGGATATCAGACAAAATAATTAAGAAAACGGGTAATTCTATTAGTAAAATTCCTTTGGAAGAATCACTTGAATGAGGAGGCTACATTGGAAACGGAAAAGCAAATGAGGAAACAATATTGTGAATTGGGGATTATATGTCTTGAAAATTATTTTGGTGAGTATAAGTATTAATTTAGAAATTTTGGTGAAATTTGGGAATTTTCTAAATTTGTGGGTATTTTTAGACTAGGAAAAATGCTAAGTGGCAAAACAATTGACGAATGGAAATATAAATAAGTGTCAATTGGTAGTAAAAATAATTGATAAATGACATTAGGATTTAATGATAATTGACATTGAAATCTAGGAGACAATCGGAATGGAAAGTGGAGATAAATGGACTAATTCTTAAAAAGGGTCCTAATGGGACCATGGGAAGGTGACAAGTGGTAGTGACAAATGTCACTACCACTCACCACTCATCTCACAAGACTCTCTCTAGTGAAAGACAAACATTTTAATGTCTTTCACTTGTTAATTTCTATAATCTCTTCCTTACTTTTATCCTTCACTTGCTACTCCCATTTTGATTTCTTCTTCATCTTGTCTCCAAAACCTAACCTAATCCACCCTAGAAAGTTAATGATCATGAGTATGACGAATTAGGGTTTCTTAATGATATTTGAAAAAGCATAAGAGTAAATCAAGTAAGTAGCTTGTTAATCTTCATAAGAGGTGGTGAATGAAACTTATATGATGAATGATTTGGGATTTTATGATCATGATCATGAAACTATATATATGTGTAACGTGGGTGTAAAATAAAGAGGCTTATGTTCTAGATTTTAGTGTGTTAGTTTTATCCATGGGTTATTTAAATGAAAGCATTTGTAACGATCATTTGAGATAGATTTATAGTGTAAATGATATAGGAAAATGATCAATAATGTTAATGAATAAATAGACATCTTTATGTGAGGGAATAGATTGAGAATTTAAGGTATAAGAAAGGTCTCAAGTTTAGTTTTTGAAATAAGAATTGGGTATAATAATGAAAGATGATGAAATGTTTATTTTTATATGATTGATGAACTTTAAGTTATGAATTGTCTTGACAATGATATTGAGATAGAAATAAAGAGAAAATAAAAATGGGAATGAAGAAAAAAATGATTAACTTGGTATGGGATGTCTTTAATATAGTAAGGACAAAATTAGAAATGCATGCATAATAGGATTTCATGAATGAATTAGATTAAGTAACATATGATGAATCAAATGAGTTGAGTTTTGTGGATTTAGTATAACTAATTTGGTGGTTGAATTAGGATGTAATGAAGTTGCATAAATAGAGATTAATACTGGAAAATTTGGAGTGAAATTGTTGTTTTCATGTGAATGAAGGAAGAAAATGCAGGGCATGATCGTGGCCCTCACCCCACAATCGTGGCTAGGTAGAAATATGATTTTTTCATAATCGTGGCAGGACCACCACGATCTTGATAGAACATTGTGGCCAGGTCTATGAGGTTCTGTCAAGATTGTGGGAGGGACACCATGATCGTAGGCAGACATATGAAGTAAGAGGGTTTTCTTTTGAGTGATGTTTGAATCAACTAATGTTAAAGTACTTCCTTAAAATGTATTAAGGCTTAAATAAGGTCTTGAATGAACTTAGTTGTTTATGAATTAGGTGATTAACATGAGTAAAGTGTATTAGGTATGAAAGAGTGATTGAATGATGAGGATAAATGATTATGAAATGTGAATTAAGGAAATATACCTGGGATTGTCATTAAGCATGCATTGTACATAACACATATACATATGTGCATAAATGAATACTTATGTTATTGTGCAAATTGTAACGTGTGTAAATGTGTATTGTATGGTATAGAAGTGCCAATTGAGCAACCACATCTAGACATTGCCAGGACTTTGAGGCAATAGCTACCTGGAACATACTATGAGAAACCTAAATGGTCTGATAGTGATTTATTGTTTGTTTAAATTCTATATCAAACTATTATGTGATGGGAAGTGTTGATTCCGGAAATTGAATGTCCGAGGCATTTGATGCATGAAAAACATATTGGAAGTGCTCATTGTATGTGAACTCGTCCGAAATAAGTGTACTTAACATTATTGTTGAATTCCAGACTTAGTTCTGAAGAAAAATGTGAATGAGTATGTGTATGTTAAAGTGAATTCAAATGTGAATGTGAACAATCGAATATAAGTGATTGATTGAATAAATATAATGCATTTCATTACATGAATGTATGAAAGATAAAGACAGTTGTAACCAGAGTCGTCAGTGAAAAAGGAGCTTAAAGCTCAGATGTGGTAAGAGCCTCTGACTCACTATGTATAATGAGCCCCATATCCCGAATGAATAAGGGATAATTATTAATGATCCTCGTATCCACAATGGATATGAGACAGTGAAAAAGACACTCGGTCACAATAATGTAATAATTGAAAGTGAGTCTGATAAGCATTGCACATACAATTTGACATGCATTAAATGAATGATCAATTTTAGTGTATGAATTGTTCTGAATGTGCAATGTGACATAATGAACCAACTTGTCTTTGATTGATCATGATGATTAATGAATTGTTATGGATTATGTTGTTATATAAATTAAATATGAATTATATATTATATGTTATATTTGAGCCATCGATGATAGATAGCTCACTAAGTTCGTAAAACTCATCAAAATTACAATGTTGAATTTTTAGGTATGAGAGAAGTGACGTAGTTACTAAGACATTCTAGAAGAAGCTTAGTACTGCTTTTAGATAAAAGAAATGACTCAAAGGTTGGTCAACTGAGACTGAAGTGTTAGATAGAATTTTTGATGTATAATTCCTCTTTCATGTAATGTAACACCCCACTCCCGCGTAACCTGAACCTGACATCGATGGTGATATCCGGATCCGTGCCCCGCGAGGGTAACATGCTACATCACTCAGTAAACTCAGTATAAATTTTTTTTTTGTATAAACATTCATACGCGCGAAAAATAGTAGGCGATCGAGCCCGTGTTAAATTTGTATACCATTCCAATCAATACAAATATTCAACAATAATTTAAAATAGTC
>JAOSBN010066796.1:0-13424 GCA_027563595.1 Erythroxylum suave | reverse complement strand
AAAGATCTACAAAGGAGAAAAATGAAATTTAAATTAAGTTGGACTTAATTGAAAAGTTTTAGAAACTTTAAAGATCAGTATGTGATATTTGATCTTATAAGGACTAATTCATAATTATGACAAAAGTTTGACTTTGGTTATAATTTTGATAAAATCAAAGGATATGAAAAATAATATTTTTCATATAAAAAGGAAAAATTAGAAAAATGGATGCTAGCACTTCTAAGAATTTTTCCTCTCAAAATTTGTTTTGAGTTTTTCTTCGAAGAGATCTGTGGATACCGTTAGAGGCCGAATGATTGAACAGCTCGTGGAATTGACAGATTCAACCGAAAGCAAAAATCACCACGAAAAATCGAAACAGGTGTGATTTTTGTTAAATTTCTTGCTTTATGTTTTAATTTAATTCTGTTAAAGTTGATTCTATGAAAAATTTTAAATTATTCCGCTGCGCTTCTCTGATTTGATCTTGCGTATTTATACAACAGGTTGTACTTGTTATGGTATACTCTTCTTTCACGCTTCAGGGTGACTAATAAAAGTCCATGCTTTAAAAAGGAACTCTCCGTATATACAAAAATGTTGTTTCGGAGATCAATTGTTTTGTATTTATCTGGGGAAGTGTGGCTTAACACTTAGAATTCTTTCACTAGAATGATCTAATTGAGTAGACCCATGAAGTCCATTCATGGGTATACTCAATTCTAGGTGAACCAATGGCAATCACTTTTCAATTTGCAATACTCATTGTAATTTAATAATATTATTTATTTAAAATTTTGTAAAATAATAAAACAAAAATTACACATTTAACTGATATTTACAAAATTTATTTTTAAAAATAATATCACTTTAGTAAGTCCAAATTGTCTAATATAATATGATATCGATTAAATTTATAAGCCACCTCGTAAAAATTGGATGCCACTAAAATGATATTAGAAGTGCGAAAGTTTTACGTTATACCATAAATAACGCTAAAACTTACTTAGATTTTTTACAAAACTTTAGAAAGCAGTTTGTATCTTCTTCCATTCCCAATTTGAATTGTTTCCTACTAAATCGTATCTTGGCAAGATGGAGGACCCCTTCAAATAATTGATGCTTCAAGGGCATTTGGGTGTTTGATATTTACAAGTTAAATGAAACCCATTTCTTTGGGATGGTTTCTTGTTTTGATATTTCTATTATTTGATGTTCCTTTACCTTTTGTTCTTTATTATTTATTTTAGCAAAGTACTGTGAAATATAAAAATAGACATAAAAAACAATATTATAAAGATGACGAAGGTCTTATGAAAAACAATGTAAAACTCAATAGGTTGACAGTTTCACAAACTGTTCAATTTTATGCGATCATCTCTGGAATAAATAAAAACAAAAATAAATCAAAAGAAAAATAATAGATGATACTAGAAATTTAGTAATGTAGTTCGACACTCCTTGCTTACGTCTGCGGGGACCTTACCCAGATTAATTCTTTCACCGAAATATAATAGATTTACTCATTGCTTTATTGACCTGATATCACTCACCCCTTGACATTATCTCAACGTCAATTCCCGTGAAAGATTTTCACATCCAATAATATGACTGACTCGTATTAACCTTGTTAGAAGATTTTTTTTACTACACTTAATGAAAGACAATTAATAAAAATAACTCAAGTGAATAATCAACTTAGAAAAAAACAACAATACACTTAAGATAAGGAGTCTTTCCTATTATCGGTTTCCTGAAACATATCTGAATAATTTGGACCAGCTCTAGAATGAAACTATGGTTTCTTAGTTAATTCTTCCACCCAAATTAATTCTTTCACCAAAGTACAATAGATTTACTTACAAATATGACTCTTCCCAAAACTAAGAAGATGCATGCGAACATCGTGTGCTGCCCCAACATCCAATACCAGAATAAAAGTCAAAGGAACACGTCCTGCACTTGGGTACTCGCGCACAACCTCCTCACCAAATCAGCCGTAGGTTTGTTCTTTACACACAGTAACTAAAATAAATTAAGAAGTATTATATTAAAAATTAAATTAATTAATTCTCTAAAATATTAGACATAAATTGAATCCATGTAATATTTACAAATAATGTTATTTTTAACTTCTTACATAAAAATTAAAAAAACTTGTACATGTAAGATTTGAAATACAAAAATTCTAACTTTTATCTCTCTTTTCAAATGTTGAAATGTAATTTTACATTCACAAACACACACAGGGTAACGATGAAATTGTCTGGGGTCTAGGACCATCTGGTTAGTTTACGGTGGCCACCGTATATGCATTAATTGTCAACTTGGACCCAGAGCCGCCGAATTCTATATGGAAAGCGGTTTGGAAATGGGCAGGCCCACAACGCATTCGATGTTTCTTGTGGCTTCTTGCACAACAGAAATTGCTGACTAATTATCTGCGATTTGATAGACATCTCACTACAGATAACGGTTGTAACCACTGTGGACAGGCCGAGACCTCACTGCATGCACTAAGGGGCTGTCCTCGGGTAATAGCATTCTGGAGTAAGTTGAACCCCGAGGCAGTAGTAGATGATTTCTTTCAGCAAGATGCGGACATGTGGCTGAGCTCCAATATTACTCATCATATCGCCAACCATGTGGGTACCTGGGCTACTATTTATGGTGTAGCTTGCTGGTTTTTTTGGCAATAACGGAATCGTAGCATATTTGAAACAGATTTTGTCTGGCCGGGGGAAGGACATCGCGTAGTATTAGATTATGTTCAATGGATCGCGAAAGCTTAGGAAGTGACTGGCAGAGTTATACTGGCATTGGGATTGCCTTTAGGGCATAAAGTGAGTTGGCAACCACCGCAGGACCGGTGGATAAAATTAAATACAGATGGAGCTGTGCAACCTGGGACTGGGTAAGGTACGGCTGGGGGGTTACTCAAGAATGCCACTGGGAAATGGTGTGATAGTTTTGTCACAAATATAGGACGCTGCTCATCTTTAACTGCCGAGCTACAAGGGGTGCAGGAAGGCCTCCACCTGGCATAGACCTCGGGAGTCCGACGGCTAATCCTTGAGTCAAACTCTTTAGAGGATATTAATATTCTATCTTCTTCGACTAGTTGTTTGATTGAGATTAACTTATTAGTGCAGGATATCCGGGCGATGTTGGATCGCAATTAGACTATTCATTTTCATCTTGTGTATCGAGAAGGAAACTATTGCGCTGGCCAACTGGCTTCTATGGCGGCGTTCGATAATCCTGGTATGCACGTCCTGGCAGACGTCCCCAATGCTCTAAGGTCGTGGATCTGACGGGACAACCAAGGCGTGTCCTATCGGCGAGGGATGCAGTAGTATTTTACTTTCAGTTTGTCTTTTTTCTTTGTATTCATTAAAAAAAAAGAATATATAAAATATTTTGATTTTAGAGCACATTTGAAAGTATGTGTTTAACCAAATAATGCATATGTTGAAGGAAATCTTTTAGATCAAAAGCCTCTTCTCGTAACTTAAATTTAATGTTCTTCCATTTTGTGAAAGATACTAACAAGAGACATTGCCAACGGATCTTTCTCTCTATACTTCTTTTGCTAAGCGGATCTTTCTCTCTCTACTTCTTCTGCTGAATCATTCTTTTTGTTCCCTTTGTGGATTGATAAAGAAGGAACTGAACATCTGTGGAATTTGGGTAAACATAGCTTTTTGAGTTCTTCTCATCTCGGTTTGCTTACTTGTATTGATGTGCATTAACTTCATTTTGGTTGTGGTGCGTTACTTTATCTTCTTTTTTCTTCTTTTCTTTCATTCATCTATATGATCTCATCACAAAGTTCTTAGTTTCTCAAGGCAAACAAAAGAAAATTCTTTTCTTTTTGCCTACCCTATTCTTAGATTCTAAAACCTTTATCTTTGTATTTCAAGAATCAATATCCTCACTGTTTCGAAAAATAAGTTCCCAAACTACGTTATTACATAAATTTTTTTCAACTTTTCCCATTTCCATTTTGTTGTTTTCAACATATCATACTTGGTGACAAATATCCAATTTCTGATGCCCTGATTTTGATGTTAAATGTTATAACTTGTGGATTTGTTCGTTCAGTATCTGGTGAACTGTTGAATAATTTTTAGGATATTCATTCCATGCTTTGGTTGGTGAGTTTGGAACTGATGAACGATTTTTAGGACATTCCACGCTTTGGTTAGTGAGTTTGGATCTGACTATTGTCCCTCCTTTTTGCTTATTTTCCATTATTGTAACTTTTCTCTCTCCAGCAAATGATTGTTCATAATTTACGAAGATTATAGTTTGTTTTGAAAAATTAGAAAGAATATTATTATAGTTAAAATTAAATCGATGTTACAACATGTTCAAGGTTTTAACCCTACTAACATATTGCAATATGACCTAAAAAAACTCCATAAGGGAGATAAAATGACTATTTGCATGGTAGAAAATAGCAAGGAACAATTATAGGCAGCACTGAAGTTTCATCTTCATGGGAAAGCTCATTCACCATTTTTGATATTTGGGATTTTGCTTTCTCTTCCTAACAAATTTTCTTTTTGCATATTTAGGTTGCACACAAAAATCATCAGGGATGTTTGGGACATCATGGACTACAGCTATATCACAGCCCTCTATTTGTTCTTTATCCCTTGTTTCTTGATTCTCAGTTTGCCTAACAGTTGCAGTTGGAGTCAACATGTTGGCCCACTCAATCCAACAATGCTCCAAATATTTGGAAGTGAACTCATTTGTGCTACTGCCCAGATTCTCTCCATTTTTTGCACTGAAATTGTCCAAAGTTGTCTTTCCCAGGGAAATATGTGTGATAACTTGTTCAGTCCTCACACCAACTACTTGATTACCATTATCTTCAACACCAGTAACTACATCCCCAACACTAATATGCACGCCTGCAACAACACTAGTAGTTTCATCCTCTACAAAAAGGCTATTTGTAACAACTTCAAATGTCCTAACATGCAATTGCACACATGTTTCCTCACAACCCAGAGAATCACTATGTTTGTCAAACACCTCATGGTTCCAAGGTTCCTGCATAACATTACATTTTCCCAATCCAGAATCTGTAGGGGACTTGACGTGAGACATCTCAGAACAATTAACCATTTTAAAAAACCCATCCCCCAATTGCATAATTGGATCCTTGCAAGACATGAAGTTCTTGCCATCAACAAGATTAACTAACCCATCTTTATACAATGGGTTCAGCAAATTATTATATACCCATTCTCTATCAACAGAGCCAACAATAATCTCCATATAGGTCGACTCCTCTCCTTTGTCAACTATAACATGTTTTTCCTTAGAATAAACATCAATGACTCCCATTGATTCTTGATCATTAGTAGAATGTGAGCTGTTTAGTTGAGACGACTCTGGCCCCTTGCTTAAGCTGAGAGATTTATCCTCCATTGATATAGATTTGCCTTTCTCCTCAATAGGAATGTGGGCCAATGCCTCTGCACCACCTTTTTCAAGCATAATGGTGACTATATCTAGGTTTTCCTCTCGTAGGCCAGAGTTAGCCTTAGCATTGTCTATATATTTTGTACCCATGAGTTCTTGTTTCCCACCAGTGAGACAGAGATTCCCTGTAGGTTTCCATATCTTGGTTGTTGTGTTGGGCTTCCATGGATAGGTAATCAAAATGTCTTTTTTCACAAATTCTCCATTTTCCCCGAAATGCTTAACTGACACACTGTCCAGTAAAGAAGAAGATTTCTAAACCTCAATACAAATTTTGGCATACTTGATTCTCTCCATTTGAGTTGTTTAGGTGTCCATAGCTAAAGGCTTCCCTAATGAGCTTGAAAGAAAGCTCAAGCCTTCTATTGTCCATAATTCTAAGGAAAGATTATGGAATTGTACCAAAATGGGTATTGTATCCACTGTGCTTCTGTCTATAGCCATACCAGACTTCCATTTCTTAACAAAGAGAGGTTTATCCCCTATATGCCAGGGGCCTTGCTCCAATATAGCTGGCAACTAATTTTCATCTGTAAATTTGAACAAGATAGAGCCATCTTCTCTCAACAAAACTTTCTCTAAACCTTTAGAGCCCCATCACGATTTAGCCCAAGAGTTTATCGTACAAAATGCTGGTCGTTTATTCTAGAAAAAACCAATAAGTGTTGAGGACCATACCTTTGCTCTGGCTTGTAATAACTCCCTAAGAGGATTAACAACTCCATTAGACATGACCTTATCATAGTGCTTCTCAAAGATACATTTTTTGGAGGTGTATATAGCCTATTTTTCAACGCTTCAGCGGGGGAGGTCCGACAGAGTTCATATCGCTTAATCCACATGGATTTTGGATGACCAGCTCACGAGTTAAAGCAGGGAGTTCATCATATGCCACATATGTTTCCCCTTTCTCCAGGGAGGTTATGGAGGCTAGAGGGACGCCCTCTATCGGGGAAGGATCCCCAATAAAAATGACAAAAAGAAAAATTGGGAACTATCGAAAGTTAAAGGCAGGAAAAGGAAGAAACAAAAAAAGGCAAAAAGGAAGGGAAGAAAGGGGAAAACATGTAGTGAGAAGTCAGAGAAAAAGTTTGAGAGAGAGAAATCATACAAAGATTATAATTAGCAAACACTACATCCTAGATTTTTTTGGGTGTTGAAAATCGTTCCTTCTATCATTATTTTCACACCGAACTATATTCTATTCTTCTTTAGGTGTCACTCTTATGCATACCCTTTGACCCCATGAAGAGTCAGGTTTTTAAAACTTACTCCTGTTGTAGGACTAGAAAAATTGTAGATTTCTAATAAATTTTATGATTTTGGCGTATTTTTGGATCTGGGTTCATTATTTATGTGAAAGCGATGCGATAGCATATTTATGTTTTTTCTTAATATTTGTGTAAATCTAGTATTAAGTTCTTAAACATTCTACAGTTAACTAGTTGCTTTTACTGATTCAATTTTGGATCACCTAATTTAGATTGTCGTGTGGTCGTCTATACTTAAGGTTCTCACACTGCGTCACACTACTATGAACTTAAGGATCATTGTTGGGAGATTCATTATGTTGCCCTTCAATATATTATATACCATGTAGGTATCCAGGAGACTGCATCTTTCTACTAAGCTACTTCTTGGAAAGATTGAGTTAGTTGATACTAATGCAAGACATCTAGGCAGTAGATCCAAATTTCTACACATTGGTCTCCCTTCATAGGCATTTTCACTATGCAAACTTATAAAGTCAACATCTTCCAGATCAATGTCAGTGATGTCCCACTTGTGACACGGAATGTCAGTTCTACCAATTGGAATGACACCTAAAATGTTTCCCAAAATTTCTTCTATAACTAAGATCTGGCACTCATATAACTACGAGATGATTGTAAGCTTCCCATCTATTTCCTCTCTTCTCATGTGTGTGTAAAAACTCATCACCAATTCATCACACATAGTTTCTTCCAAATTTAAAAAATTTTCCCAACCAACAATATGAAAGAATGGTGTGATAAGAATACCTATATCATCAAATAGGTTAGGAGGCAAGATGAGTCCTGCTACCACCTTTCTCTTTTTGTGGCTCATCTTATACCTTGCTTCTACTTCCATTGATTGGAACAACTTTATTGGTGTTGACAATTCTCCCTTCTTTTGTGCAACAACTTTTATTTTCTTTAGCCTATTTCCCTTTAGAACTTCTTCAAAGAAATTTTTTTCATAAGGAATCACATTTTTAGCAATAAGGTCCTTAAGATTTTCTCAACTATAGGTGCTTCAACCTTAGGCTCTTTCCCTTTTCTTATTTCTTCTCTTTTCCTTTTCCATGATTTTTCTTTTTCTATTTTAGCAATTTCTTTTTGTGGAGCTTGATTTGTAACAATTCCACTAGTCCGTGGTCTACTTTCCAATCGAGAAAGTTCTCCATCTAAACCATCGTCATTTATTTCCCAGGGCACTTCTAACACTTTCTTTTCTTTGGAACTAGGTTTAGGAATTGTGGAAGCTTTTGGAGTAGAAATGGATATGGAGAGAATTGGTAAATGGAATCTCACATCTTTCAATAACTCCCCCTTATTGAAAGTCTCTTCTTCTTCTTCGCTTTCTTTTTTTTTCCTTTTTCTTCTTCTTCTCCTTCGTCAGAGGCATATTGGTTTTCTATTGTTTCTTCTTTTTCTTCTAAAGAGGGATTAGGATAATTTAGAGACAACAGAGTAACAATCTTCCTTTTCCTATCTTCTAAGGTCTCCTGATTAGGTATCTCTGAAGCTTGAAATTTTGAGGAGACAGAGATAGGTTTAGTAGTAGTGTCCAAAGAACCTACTATGGGAGACAAGGACGAGGAATCAGAAGCAAATGTCTGTTTGTAACTAGGTGTTTCGTCATAGCTAGAAGTTAAAGCCAAAAATTTCTTCTATTCTTTTGATTTTGTTCTTGCCATTGTAGATTGTTGGAAGGAAAAAATTAAAAGAATGTAGAAAAATTAGATGCAGAATGAAAAAGCAAAAGGAAGGAGGAAAATTGGGGTGGAAGAGGAACGACACTTCTTAGAAAGATAATGATTATGATTATGAGAATAGATAGTCCTACACGTTAAAAGAGGGAGTGTGATTGTTTGCACTTCTTTTGTCAATCATGTATGGATAGTTGTCAGAACAATGTGTACATTTTTAAAAGCTAAAATGACGTCATGAATCATTTCTTTTTAGAACAGATGTATCTGCTCTATTAAAGCAAGGGGAGCCGTATAAAATTAGTAGGACATTATTAGACTGAGAGAGAGTTTCTAAGGAAACACAATAGAAGCAACCTATTAGACTGAGAGAGAGTTTCTTAGGAAACATAATAGAAGGAGCCTAGTAAATGCAATAACAAGTAGAAAAGAAAATTCATGCAGAAATAATATTAAAGAGTTTCACATACCAAGCTCTTTTCTTAACATGGAAAATCTATCTTTAGAAAGTAGCTTAATGAAAATGTCGGCTATTTGATTTTTGTGTTAACATGCAAAAGATCAATAGTTCCCTCTAAAACATGATCTCTAAGAAAAGATGTTTGACTTCTTTACGTTTAGTCCTAGAGTGATGAACAAGATTTTTAGAAAGATTTATAACACTAATATTATCACATGATATAGGAATATCAGAAAAGTTCAAAGAAAAATACTATAATTGATACTTCATCCATAAGATTTGAGGACAATAGTTGGCAACTTCTATGTGCTCTTCTTCATTCGTCGAAAGAGCTATGCATTTTTGCTTCTTTTATAACCAAGATACTAAACATCCTCCAAGAAATTGTCAGTGACTACTTATGGTTTTTCGATCGATTGTATCACCTACATAATCTGCATCACAATAGCCTACTATGTCAAATGAATTAGTTTTTGGATACCATAGTTCAAAATCTATAGTTCCGTGGAGATATTGAAAGATTCTTTTGACTACTTGAAGGTGATTTTTTTTTTGATTTAATTGAAAGCGTGTACAAAGACACACACTAAACATAATGTCTAGTCTTGAGCTTGTAAGATATAGTAGTGATCCAATTATTTCTCTATACTTTGTCTCATCCATAGCTTTGGCTTCTTCATCTTTCTCAAGTTTAATTCCAATGTACATGGGAATACCCATTGATTTAACATTCTCAAAGTGATATTTCTCGATGAGTTCCTTTATGTATTTGTCTTGACTGATGAAGATTCCTTTTTCTATTTGACTAATTTGTAATCCAAGAAAGAATGATAATTATCTCATCATTCTCATTTCAAACTCCCCCTGCATTAATGCTAAGAATTCTTTACAAAAAGATGGAATAGTAGCATCGAATATTTTGTCATCAATGTAAATTTATACTATACGTAGATCATTCTCCTATTTCTTAATAAATAAGATTTATCAACCTTTCCTCTTTCAAAGTTATTCTCAAGTAGCAAAAAGTTACTTACCTCTCATACCATGCTCGAGGAGCCTGCTTTAAGCCATACAGAACTTTAGTTAACTTTATCATGTAATCTAGATGGTTTTTATCTTCAAATGGAGGTTGCTTAATAAATATTTCTCCATTAATGTAACCATTTAAGAATGCACTTTTAATATCCATTTGGAATAACTTCAATTTTCTATAGTCATACAAAAGGAAGTAAGATTCCAATAGATTCCAATCTAGCAACAGGTGCATAAGTTTCATCAAAATCAATACCTTCCTGTTGATTGTAACCTTGAACTACAAGTATAGCTTTGTTTCTTACCACCTTACCATTTTGGTCAAGTTTGTTTCGAAAAACCCATCGAGTCCTAATTATTAACCAATTTTGAGGATAAGGTACTAGATTCCAATTTTTGTTTTAGTCAAATTGATTATGTTCATCTTCCATGGTTGAAACCTAGTTTTCTTTAGTAAGGGCCTCTTTAACGATCTTTGGTTCTATTTGTGAGATGAGACGAACAAAGTTATTTTTGAATGATGATCTTGTTCTTAGAATTTTAGAGGAGTCTCTCATAATGTACTGATGCGTATCTTGACCTCTCAATTCTTTTTGTAATTTTTGTTGCATGGCTTTTGCAGAGATGAAGGAGCCTGTTACGTTCTACCTTCAAAAGGACCTTCTTAATCTTGTGATTCTGAAGGTGTTATAGTTAGAGTCTCCAATGTATTTTTAGGAACCAAGAGATACTCTTTATCATTTGAATCAGTTGATATTGTTGACGGTAGTGCTTTATCAAAAACCACCTGTATTGATTCTTCTATTTTCTTTGTTCTTTTATTATAAACTCTTAATCCTTTACTCGTATTACTGTAGCCCAAAAAAACAGCTTCATCTAACCTTGCATCGAATTTTCCAAGATTATCTTTCCTATTATTTAAAGTGAAACACTTGCAGTGAAAAGCTCAAAAGTAAGCAACATTTGGTTTTCTTCCTTCCCACATCTTATAGGGGGTCTTCTTTATAATAGGTCTTATGAGACATCTATTAAGTATATAACATGCCATGGATACAACTTCTACCCAGTATCCATGAGGTAGTCCACTTTCACATAGCATAATCTTAGCCATATCAACCAAAGTTCTGTTCTTTCTCTATACAACTCCATTTTGCTATGGTGTCCTTGGATAAGAGAACTATTGTTGTCACAAAATTCTTCAAATTTTTGTTATCGAATTCTCCTCCATCATCACTTCGAATTGAAGTAATACAACATCCTTTTTCGATCCGACTTTTTCTATAGAACTTTTTAAAAACTTTGAAAACATCATCCTTATTTGATAGGAAGTAAACCTATGTAAATCTAGAATAATCATCTACTAAAACAAAGTAGTAATGTTTACCACCAAAACTTTAAGTCCTAGTAGGACCAAGTAAATCCATGTGCACAATTTGAAGTGGTTAGCTAGTAGACACAACATTTTTAGGAGGAAAGCTACTTCTGACTTGTTTACCTTTTAATCAAGCCTCACAAACCTGATTGCTTTCCAACTTTAGAGTATCCTCTTACTAACTCATTTTTGGATAATTTTGATAGAATGCTCAAGGTGGCATGTCTAAATCTTTGTGCCGGATAAATGGATCCTTTTCTAGAGAGATAAAACAGTTAACATTTTGTGAGGACATATCTTCCAGTTGAGCACAAGATATATTCTAATTTCTAGGACCAATAAACACAATATTATTATTATGAATATCAAAAATTTCATGATGAGATGAAAAGGAAATGACTTTGTAACCTTTATCACATAGCTGATTCACACTCAACAGGTTATGTTTCAAACCATCAACAAAGAGAACATTATTAATAGAAGTAGAGTCAGAATCACCAATTTTACTAACTTCAGTAACCTTTCCTTTATTTTTTTTTGCAAAGACAACATTAACTCCATCTTTCCTTTCAATATATTTGAAATGTGATATTTCACCTATCATATGTCTCAAATAGTCGCAATCAACTATCCACTAATTTTGTCTCGTCTCTGTTTTGAAGCATATCTGCAAAAGATATTATCTCATTTTAGGAACCCAAATTTTTCTGGGTACTTTCAAGTTAGTAGCTTTATCTTTAGGTCTCCAAATATATGATTGAGATAATTTCACCATTTTACGAAAGTTACAAGAATGACTAATGTGACCATGTCTACCACAATAGAAGTACAAAACAGATGAGTGAGAATTGATATAATTTCTACTATGTATCAAGTTCCTACTATTTTGACTATGGCTACTGCTAGATTTTACAAAGAAATTCTTATATGGCTTGATATTATTGTTTCCATTGTATCCTATTATGGCCTTATTAAGAATGCAGTTACCACTATCAAGCAATGCATCAAGGTTGTTCCTTCTATTAACGAAATTTGCTAGATCCTTTTATAGAGATAAGATCTTTCTAATTCTTTTCATTTTCTTAAGTTCTAAGGTAATGGCTTTTTCTTCCAACTGTCTCACCTTTTTAAAATCATTTTTAAGCAATGTATTTTCCAACTTGGCTATTCTCCAGTACTTCCTTTTCAGAGATCTTTTGCTTATAGTTAACTTCGAGAGACATATTCTTTGTCATCAGATTCTCATTCATTGATTTCAATGATTTAATCTTACTCTTCATAGATGTATCAATGGTTTTGGACTTCTCAACTTCTTTGAAATATTTCACTATCAACCTTTTGTAGTGATCTGTGTTAGTGCTAGGGTTTCCTTTTCCTCATCCAATTTGCTTTTTTACAATGATAGCACTTATGAAAGAATTGATGTTATAGCTATATTTCAAAATTTTGATCTGTGTTCGGAAAAGCAATGAATCTTCCTTAAGTAGGCATTTCTTTCAATTAGTCCTTGCTTCACTTGTATCCTTAGTTAACTAGATGGATTTAAATCTGAATAACTTCAATACCATCTTTGTCAAAAAACTTCCAGTAATCAAGCGACTTAATATGTGACCTTTATAATTAGTAGGATCTTCTCAAATGAACCATTCTTAATAAGGTAAGTTCATAAAGAAGGTTCCTGTAAGAAAAGAATTGTATTTCCTATGATTTTATTTAGTTTTAGTAATAAATCTATTTTGAATTTTAAAATATTATATAGTTATCATCAAAATCATTAAGAATAAACCTTGAGCTAAGAAAAAATATATAATAGCCTATAAATTAGATGTTTTAATAATTTATAAATAATATATTTGGAGAATTTAATAACATAAGATCAAATAAGGTAATAAATCTAATTAGTAAGTGAGATTTTGAAGAATTTCTTTAAAAAACTAAGGTTGAATACTCAAACTTATGTCACTAAACGTTTTTTGAAAAGTAATATTTTATATATATATATATATATATATATATATATATATATATTTCAATACTTGTTTTCGGTATATATAAAATATTACAAACTAAATTATTAGAAAATATGTTTATATAATATAACTTATTTCAATATATATATATTGATA
>JAOSBN010066725.1:0-13428 GCA_027563595.1 Erythroxylum suave | reverse complement strand
GTGTTTTTGGTATCTTTAGAAGCTTCAGATGATGAGGGGACAAAAGATGTGAAGAATCCAAATGAAATTCCAAATCGAAAGTTTCCCAAATCTACTCCGAAAGTTGAGCGGTGGGCCCTCCAGACCGTTTCAACCTCCGAATGTTGGGCTTCGGAAGCGGGGCCCAACATTATGACCACCTCCTTCTCCATAGGATTTATTTCTAACCCTGTTGCTTTCAATTTTCTTCCCTAAATTAGCCTTAAGTTCTAGGTTATCTATGTTTATTTTTATTTTATTTTCATTTTCAATTTTAGTTGTTTCTTGTTTAGTTTAATTCTTTTCCTTTCTTTTGTTTTATATGCTTGTGTATGTTTCCTTCTCACATTGAGGACAACGTGTTGTTCATGTGGGGAGGGATTTTGTGTTTTTTCTTTTATATTTGATTTTGCAAACTGATGATAGTATAAGGTTACATTGTGAGAAATGTGTCAATAGCTTAGCTTGAGTGAGATTCTTTTAATTTTGGATATAGTCCATTAGGTTGTGAACGATCATTAGTCTGCAAAATTAGTGAACTAAGGGGCTTTTGGATAAATATACAGCAAAATTAGGACTTAGTGTAAACTTAAGACCCTTTAGGTTGTCACATTAATTCATAAATTGAGGTCTTTTAGCTTAAGTAGCTTAACTAGTATTTTTCATGGAAACGAATAGCTAAAAGCAACAAGGTAGGCAATAAATTTAAAAAATGTTGATTAAATAAATCACTATTCTATTGACCTTCAGGTTATGAATAGAGCTAGTATCCAGTTGAAAACATAATAATAGCTTATTAATCGGATCGACATGCGTTACAAATGTGTGCCTTCACATAAAAAGGCTATAATGACATTTCAACCAAGCTGTTTAATAAAATGACTTAGTTGAGTAACCGGAATGACATTCACCACAAATGTTTGCCTCCGAGTAAAAGACTAAGTCTGAGTTTAAAAAATAAAAAAGATGTGTGTTTTAGAAAAAAACCTACTGGCCTTGTGATAAGCTTTAATTTTTATGAAAATATACTTATTAACAGTTACAAGTCTGAGGGAACCAAAAATTATTAAAGTGTATGTACAATTGAAAAGGGTAAATAAGTTAACACTTAGGTCCTGATTAAGTTGTATATTTAGTTCAAAGCCCCTAGAAAAATATTTTTCATGTTAATGATTCCACTTAAATTGAATGATTGTGTCCAAGATTAAATTTATTTTATGAAGATTAGAGTCATTTCCTCATTACTGCATATTGTTATCTGTATTTGTTTTGTTTGCTTGAGGACAAGAAAATGTTTAAATGTAGGGATGTTGATAACTGTGTTTTGCATGATGTTTTAAGGTGTAATTTATTATGTAATTAGTTTAAATTTGAGTGTGGAGGGTGCATTTAGGGCTTAATTATGTTAGTTTGTGTGTTTAAATATTTTTATGGGTTAGTTTGAATCTTTGATCTTAATTGTTATATAACTGAGGTAGCTTGATGTGTGTGCTAGTGTTTCAAGGTAAACGGTGGAGAACAGAGAAAATTTGAGGAGTTTCGAGCCAAAAACAGAGGCCACGATCGTGCACAGGAGTCTTCGATCGTAATAAAGAAGGAAGAGCCAGTAGTAGCTAGGCATTTAGTCAGGCCACGATCATGAACATTAGGCCATGATCGTGACATAAGTGCCAAGGCATCGGCCACAATCGTGGTAGGTAGGGTCATGATCGTGCCCTGTGTCTGACTGATACAGAAACTCAATTTTTGAGTGATTTTCGGACCGTTTTGACCCCAACTTTGACCTAGAGCCTCCAAAGTACAAATAGAATATGACAAGATAGAGGTTGCAGTTCTAGAGAGTCTAAAAAATAGGGTAATACCATTATCCAATTCTAGAAAACCTAGAGAGAGAATCTACATATTGAGACAGGAGACAAAGGAAGAAAGACACAGAGAAGAGCTTGATGCGACATACTTCCCGGAACAGGTGCTTTCCCGCTTTCACCACCTCCTAGACTCCATTCCTGACATCTTTTCCATTTATTTCAGTTTTTTTATGTATAGAATTGAAATAGGTGTTAAGAGTGTATTATGATGAATGTTGAGTTATGTTTATACTCACCTTTGGATTTCTATTTTCGAGATTAATAAAATATGATTTGAATGGGTTTGTTATTGATTTAATTGTGATTTAATTCCTATGCTTCATAACTTCGCAATAGACTTAAAGGGTGAGCTAAGTGAAAATAATTAATTTGGGCTAACGAGAATTAGGTGAATTAATAGGAAAAGGATTAAATTAAATCGGTAGAGTCATGTAATGAGAGATTAAGCATAGATTCCTAGTAGGTTAATAGACAACTTGGAACTAATTTAGGTTTTAGCTCAATCGTGAATCGAGAGATCGCGATTCCATAATTTAAATTAGGGATCATCAGTTAGGGTTAAGAATTATAACTTAAGAGAGAGTAATTCACCCTAGGATCATCTAGACCAGTTAAGTCAAGAATTACATAATTGATTAGGTTTTGTTAATTTCATATCGAAATCCCGTTTCTCTCACTCGGCAGTTTCTAGGTAGGTTTGGGATTGGTTTGTGTGATTTGTTATCTTGTTTAGATTTATGTAACTTAATTCTTTAAATTAATTATCGATTGAATTATTTTATACAGTAGTTGTTTATTTATGTTTGTTATGAACTTAGCTAACCTTAGATTTTAGGACTAGTTACCTTCCTCATAGGATCAACACCTTAGTTACTACGTGAACAACCTGTATACTTGCAGAATTTACCAAAGTTATAAATAGTAAAACTTAGTGCGTGTAACCTTGCAAATATTTACATGATCATAATTCCATTCTTTGGGAAATTTCAAACTAGGATCAACTAGAGATTCTAATTCTTCATTATTACTTTTAAACATATATTCATCTGAAAGAAAATGCCTACTGAAATTGCTTCTTTTTTAATTACACCCATTAAAGATAAAGAAATTGTGGATATAGTTTTCATACTTAATAAACTAAAGACACTTGAACTAGAAGGTCTGAATGGAATTTTCTATTAAAAGTCTAAAGATGTTATTGGCATAATGATATTGGATGTGGCTGATAAATTTTTCAAAACTGGTAAGCCATTGAAGGAGATTTAAAAAAACCTTCATTTGTTTGACTCCTATGATGAATAATCCAACAACCATTTCTTGCGCAAATTTTCTCTATAATATCATCTCTAAGCTGCTTTCCATAAGAATGAAAAAGTCTATTAATTATCTTATCAATAATAATTAAGGTGCCTTTATAAAAAATAGACAGATTGGGAAAACATTCCGATTTATGAGGAATTAACGAAAGGGTACTCCAGAAGCTGATTTTCAAAAAAATGGTCTCTTAAGATTGATTTTTAATAAAGCATTTGATAGCATAAATTGTGATTTCTTACTCCATATGTTGGAGGTGTTTGGTTTTCCTGGAAAATTCGTAAATTGGATTAAGGAATGTGTTTCATATATTTACTTTTCTATTTCGATAAATGGAATTCCTTCAAAACTTTGTATATGTGTTAGTAAGATAGGGGGATCCTTTATTCCCATAGAACTTTATCATATGTTTAGAAGCTCTTTATCTACTTGTCAAGCATAATATTAGTGATAATCCTAATTTTATGTTTCATTTTAAATGTAGATTTGTATCCCTAGTTAATATATGTTTTATTGATTACTTGCTTTTGTTTTACAAGCGCATTTGACCTTAACATAAACTATAATGAATTCTCTTTAATTTTTAAAGGAATTTCATGCCTAAAATTGTATTTCAACAAGAGTTACTTCTTAATATCTGAAGTAACTTGATCAAGCAAGTTTTACAATTTATAAATACATTTGTCATGTTGTGTAAAATTCGCATTGAGAAAAGAAATATTTATTTTCTTCTAGGAATATTTCTAGGAATATGAAGAACAATTTTTGTAAGATTTCGTCTATTAATAAGTTTCTATTCCAACACGGAATGAAAGAACAGGACAGTAGACAAGATAGGTAGAAGAAGTTGTGATAATGGCTCTACCCATGATCCGAAACTAGGGATATAAAAGACTAAACAAATCCTATAGATCCGTAGAATTCATTGTGGATTCAAGACAATAATAGAACAATTTTTTTTGTATTTAAGATCTTGTCTACCTAACTAAGTTTGTATCTATCCAAAACAGAAAAATATATAAAAAAAGTAGATACAAGAGGATCTTTTGTATTCGGCTTAATCCTTTTAGTAAAAGATTGGGCCAGTTTAATTGCAATTCAATAATCTACAAGTGCACGGATCATACTTTGTAGTATTGAATGGTCGATCTTAAGAGGAGGGTGTTAGCTTAATCCTGAGTTGTCTAATGCTCAAAGAAAAGAATAAAAAAAATTAAAACTACACAAGTGAACACGAAAGTAAATACGAGAAATTGATTCAAGAATTGTAAAGCGAAAATTTCAACAAAACATAATTAAACTAAGTAGTCACACAGATCACAATAGAAATCCATCAAAGGAGTTAATCAAGTTATGAGAGAGGGGATTTTACTTGTCATTAATGCTAATCTAACCACTTATGTGTTTACAGGTGTCGATTTTAGATGGTCTTAGGGTGATTACTCTCTCTCAAGTTATAACCATTAAACCCTAAATTGTAAACTGTAATCGAGTTATGAAAGTTGCAATCTCTCCATTCACAAATTAGCCATAATTCTAATTAGTTCTAAGGCTCTTTAATAAACAATCTAGTCTTACACGGGATCTCTCTCCATGAAATTACCGACTAGAATGATTAAGTGGTTAATTAGATTGCCTAACTCTCATTAATCTGATTTAATCATTTTTATCTGGCTCACCGTCTCAATTTTTTACTGAAACATGCAAATACATTAATTAATTAGAACACCCAAACCAATAAACACAAAATAACTAAATCAACATTAACTTAAAGTAAAATCCTAAAGGAGAGTTCAGAATATTATCTACAACCTAAAATTAATTTCCATACAATCCATCTCAACTTTATACATTTAAATGAAAAAAGAAATGAAGAGAAAATGGAACTTCGATTGGACAAATTGGGAAGGTAGTATTGTCAAGATAAAACCTGATCCGGGAAGCAGCAGGGTCAAGATCCACTTCTTCTTCTCTCTTTGTCTTTTTTAGATTTTCCAAGAGTGGCTAAATGTAAAGCTCCTTTTATAATCCTCTTAATGTTCTTTAAATATTCTTTTATGCTTTGGGTAACCCTACGGTCTTTCTGGGGTCCAAAAAGTCTCTCAAAATGTGAAGTTTGTAAGCAACTGCGTGTTTGCCCAATATAGGTCCACAATCGTGGCCCACATCTGAACGTTCTATTGAGATCGTGGCCTGGCTCGAATGTCTTCCAAAGCTCGTCCATTCTTTGATGTTGACCCTAAAACACTAGCAAACACATCGAGATACCTCAAAAACATATCATTTAAGCTCAAAAGCTTGTACTAACCCATAAAACACTTAAGAAAACAAATAATTAGCAAACTAACACAATTTGAACATAAACACATACTAAATGATGGAATTAATGGCTAAACACATATCAAACTATGCCTTAAAACACGATGTAATTTATACTTATCATTCCCCACATGTAAACATTTGTTTGTCCTCAAGTAAACAAAAAAATCAAACAAATAAAGAAAATACAAAACATGCCTGTACAATAATGAGACAATGACTTCAACTTAACTATACAAAATTGATAAACACAATCCTTCAAGTCATTCTAACTTATTAATAAGTGAAATCCACGTCTAAGCACCTTGGACTAAATATACAAACTAATCAAAATTTTAATGTTGAGTCTATTCACCTCTATTACTTGCACACACACATTTATAATCATTTAGTGAAAACAAAAGTGTAGCTATTCCTTAACAGGTTTTCATGAAAAATCAAGCTACTAATAAGTTTGATAGGTTTTTATCTAAAAGCATTCTTTTTTGTTTTTCTTTAAGGACATAAACCTAGTCCTTTTATGTGGAGGAAAACATTTGTGATGATTGTTGATCCGGTTACTCAACTAAGTTAGGTTATTATTAAGGAACTTGGTTGGAATGTCATTATAGCCTTTGTATGAGAAGGCACACATTTGTGATATGTGTAGGCTTAACTGGCTACTAACTCTATTCATAACCCAAATGTTAGTGGAATAGTTATTTTAGTTAAAATTTATACAAATTTTTTAATCATAAAAATTTGCCTCCCTTATTGCTTTAGCTAGTCATTCTCATAAAAATGTGCTAATAATGTCACTTATTTGATTGGCCTAAAATTATAAATGAGTATGGAAAAGATTCCTCGCGTGAATGGACTAACATCGTATCCTACTTAACCATCATATTTAGCCCTAAGTAACTTAGCTTACTAATTTCACAAGCTAATAAATCCTCACAACCTAAAAGGCTATGTTTAAGGCTAAATTTGTCCCGTTAAGTCCTAGCTATTGATGCATTCAGAAAATTCACATCATGCAACCTAAACAAACTATCACACAATATACAAAATTCACACTCAAGGTAAAAAAATACAACCTTCCCCACATTTGAATAACAAATTGTCCTCAATGTGAGAAGGGTACATAAACACACCAAGGGGAAATAAAACATAATATACTAAAAACATAAGAAGAAAATACTAACGAAAATGAAAAGAAAAGTGTTAGAACATGAACTTATCAGGGTGATTGAGGTGGGGCTAGTGTTGGAGATGGAGAAACAATGTGCTTGACATTGAGCTAGGTTCCCTTTCTCATAATTCATTTAAAGAGAATAAGAGAGTTAGCAATCCAACCATTCCACATCATTAAAAGCTTATTTTAGAATTTAAAACAAACCTAACTACCCAACAATTTAAATATAACCTAAACATGCTAATTTATGGTCATTAGCTTGACCTTTTATCATTGGAAACTCAGCCAGGATCAATTATGAGTGGCTAGATTTGACCCTTCTCATCAACATCAATTTTGCAATCTATGAGTAAGCTAAAATTTACAAAATGATCAGAAGGATAATATTGATAAAGCTGAGAAAATCAATTAATTTCGATAATGTCCTTTTCACTAACAAACTATCAATAAAATAGGGAATAATGAAATTCCCTGAATCTTCTATTAAGTATAGCAGTTTGCTTGGTAAAAGGATGAGCTACTCTTGTTCTTAGTCACTCCCTTTTCTTCTTCTTCTTTTGGTTCACGAACAGAGACTTTCATAGCTTCTTCAAACTCAATGTCCATTGTCATTTGTTCTTCTTCCTCATACTCCTTTGAAGATTTGGCATCATCAACTCTTATGAATGGTATTCTTGTTGGGAAAGGAAGAGGAGGAAAATAGGGAAGGTCTTTATTCTTTTCTTGATCCTTTTTTTACTTCTCTTGGTCTTTTACAAAATGGGTTTTAGCTAGTCTATCTATTGGTTCTACTAACTCCTTTTGTCTCCTAAGTGTGACAGCCTTAACTTTCTCTCTTGGATATACTTCTGTATTGCTCAAAAGACATCCCACGCTTTTTGTAGATAAGATATTGGCAAGTTGTTCCATTTGAACTTCCAGGCTAAAAATAGAAAAGGTATGAGTCCTTGTTACTTGGTTAATTTGCTCTTCTTAACCTCTTCTAGGCCTTATCCATGATCTTGTCTAGTTTGGATTCAATAGTCATTGTATTTATCCTATTGAAATCCATAGGACCCCTAATTTCTAAACTGAATCTCAGTATTATTAGACCAATGAAAATTTAGGTGGTTATGCCACCCCGATTGCCATGTACTAGAATAAGGATTACTATCTCCTTGCCCAACTTATACTCCATTAAAGTTAAATTGCTCCACATTGTTGATTTCTTTTAAGAAAGAATTTGCTACGATATAGCTGTCTTGTCCACATGACTCATATTCGTGCTACATTGTTGTGACTTGAGAGGAAGAGGTAGCTTTCAAGCTATTCAATTGCTTAGTTACGTTATCGATCTTAACCTACACTGTTGTCATTGACTTTGTAGCAATCATTCCTTCTGGTTCCCAAAAGGTTGACTATTATCTACTTCATTCTAATGTCTAAAGAAAACTAGTGTATGTCATGTCTTCTAACAGGTCATATGTTGCTTCAACAATTTTCCTCAAGAATGATCCTCCAACAGCTGTGTCTATGGTGTTCCTTATGCATGGATTAACTCCAATGTAGAAGGTTTGCAGTAGGAATTTATTAGGTAGGTTATAATGAGGATAGCTCCTTTGCAAGCCCTTATACAACTCCTACGTTACATATAAAGACTCCCTGTCATTTTGTTGGAAATTGATAATTTCCTTTATTAATCTTATTATCTTACCTAGAGGGAAATACTTATCTAGAAAACCTCGCACCAACTACAACTAAGTTATAATGTTGGCCGAGTGGAGAGAATTCAACCAGGCCTCAGCTCGATCCTTAAGTGTAAAAGGAAAGAGTCTCATCCTAACAACATCCTTCAACATCCCAATATATCAAAAGGTGACACAAATTTCTAAAAAGTTAGCTAAATGACCATTAGGATCCTTATTGGCTAATCCATATAATTGGACATTGGTTCACAACATATTTAGCAATGATAGTTTCATCTCAAATGGATTTGCTTGCACTGGTGGTAGTGTAATCCCTTGATGATGGTCATTAAGTTGTGGCTTCATGATGTCCATAAAGGTCCGTCGCTTTCCATGATGTATTTTCTCTACCATTGGTCTTTCCATCTCTTTTTAACATTTAACTCTTGAGATTCCCTTTTTTTTTCCAGGTGATATCCAAGTTGATGTGTCGTCTACTTTATACCCAACTTCTCTTTTTCTTTTTAACAAAAGAAGGTGAAAACGTCATAGACTATAAGAATTAAACTAATCTTCCCCTCCCCGGCAATGACACTAAAAAACTTGATCGAGCAAGTTTTACAATGTTTAAAACCCTCAATAATCTGCAAGCAAATGGGTTGTACTTTGTAATATTCAGAGGTCAATCCCACGAGGAGGGCATTAGCCTAATCCTAAGTCATCTAAGGATTAAAGAAAAGAATAAAAATAAAATAAAAACTGTATAAGTGAACACGAAAGTCAAGAGTTGTAAAGTGGAAATTTCAATAAAACAGAATTAAATTGAGCAGTCACACAGGTCACAATGGAAATCTATCAAAAGAGTTAGTCAAGTTTTGAGAGAGGGCATTTTACCTATCATTAATGCTAATTTAGCCTTTTATATGTTTACAAGTGTCAGTTTCAGACGACTGTAGGGTTGATTACTCTCTCTCGGGTTATAACCACTAAACCCCAAATTGTAAACCCCTAATCGAATTACGGAACTTACAATCTCTCCATTCATAAATTACCCACAATTTTAATTATTTCTAAATCTCTCTAATAAAAAACGGGTCTTATATGGGATCTCTTTCCGTGAAGTTACCAAATAGATTGATTAAGTGGTCAATTAGATCACCTAACTATCATTAATCTAATCTAATGATTTTTATCTGGTTACCCGCTCAGTTTGTTACTGAAACATGCAAATACATTAATCAATCGCAACACCCAAACTAATAAACAAAAAATAACTAAATCAACAATATCTCAAAGTAAAATCTCGAAGGAGAGTTCAGAACATTATCAACAACCTAAAATCCATTTTCATACAATCCATCTCAACTTTATACATTTAAATGAAAAAGGAAATGAAGAGAAAATGGAACATAGGTTGGATAAATCAAAAAGGCAATGGTGTCAGGATACCACTTGATCTGGGAAGCAGCGGCGTCGGGATCCACTTCTTCTTCCTCTTCTTCTTCTCTTTCTCTCTTCTTTTTATCTCTCTTTAAGGTTTCCAAGAGTGGCTGAATGTAAAGCTCCATTGGTGCTCCTCTTAATGTTCATTAAATATTCTTTTATGTTTTGGGTAACACTAGGGTCCTTCTAGGGTACGAATGGTCCAAAAAGTCCTTCGAAACGTGAAGTTTGTAAGTGATTATGCATTTTCCTGATGAAGGCCATGATCGTGCCCACATCTAAGCCTTCTATCATGATCATGGCCTAGATCATTGTTTCGGCCCGAATTTCTTCTAAAACTCCTCCATTCTTCGATATTGATCCTGAAATACTAATAAACACATCAAAATACCTCAAAAACATAATATTTAGCTCAAAAGCTTGTACTAACCCATAAAACAATTAAAACACAAATAATTAGCAAAATAACACAATTTGAACGTAAACACATACTAATGATCGAATTAATGGCTAAACACATATCAAACTATGCCCTAAAACATGATGTAATTTACACTTATCGCAACCTTGGGTTACATTGTTAGTATTTCTAGAATGAGCAGAAGGAAGCCCCCTTGAATGTATCTTGGCCTCTATATTTCTATAAGAAAGTTGAGGTTTTCTAAATATTTTCCCTAATTGAAAAGTTGAGGTTTTCTAAATATTTTCCCTAATTGAAAAGATGTAGATTAGACTTGCTTTTTGGGTCAACAAATCACTATTTTAGGTTGGAAAACTTTACTTGATCAATTATATCCAATCTTCTTTGCATATTTATTGGATTTCACATTTCTTTCTTTAAAACAATCTTATCAAAATACTGAAAAGAATGTTTAGGAACCTTTTATAGAGCCACCTAGAGGGAGTAAAAGGGCTAGCTAAAGTCAAGAGGACTAGCATATTTTATCTTAAATGTTAAGGTGGTTTAGGAGTCAATGACATTATGTTAACTAATTCAACCTTAATTATTAAAATATTATAGAAAATCTTGGACGATAAGACTTTACTTAAGATAAAATGGAGCTCATCTTTTTTTTGGTTCCTTGTTCAGCTTTCGCACCTACTCAAGGACGTCAAAGCTTATGTAATATTTCAATTTGGGAATGGTGAGAATTCTTCAATTTGGTATAACAAGTGGATAGGTTATGGTCAATTAATCCACCAAGGTAAAACTTTGAAAGCTAGATCATTTGGCAGCTTAGATGATAAGGTCTCTAAATTGATTAAGGCTAAAAAGTAGCTCTCTTATAAGAATTATTGAGGTATAAACTAGTATATTCACCTAAAATTTATAAATCTGATATTTTCTATTAGAAAGGGATACCAAATTCCAATATGGCTGCCAAGTTAAACAGGAAACTATTGTAACCACTCTAATCCAATGTCTCTTGGTACAATATTATACGAAATAAGTTCTTAACATCTAAAATCTCATTCCTCCTAAGGTTGATAATGAGAAAAAAAAACATATTGTATCAATTTGCTTTAGATGATAGATGCTCCTTATGTAGGTTGTGTGGGGAATCTAAGGAACATTTGTTTTTGTAGTGTCAATATGCCTCTTTTTTATTCATAAAGGCACTCTAGAAATTTATTTTTTTGTTGTGAGATTAAGAATTTTGGGAATATAGATGGAAAGGAACAACAGGAAATAAAAATCTACCACAGAGAAAGAGATTATAACTAGGATTATATAAAACATTAAGGAAATGATTTTCTTAGAATCTGTTTCAAGGATTTCTCAATATACTAAGTAATAGTTCATTTTCAATTGTAAACTTGTTATTTTAAAGGGGTGATTACATTAGTTTTCCCTTAATGGGATTAGATGGGTTAATAAACAATTTTTAATCTTTTTATTACTTCTTAATAAATTCTTTTAATTTTTAAAAAAAGAATTTATGTCTTGGTTCCCTTATTACTCATTTGGTTATTATTCTTAATTTGTTTGATATGACTAATACTGATATGTATATCACTTGTAAGATGAAACCGTTAGGCTGGGCTTGCTTAATTAAGATGCGGTTACTTCAGCAGTAAAGGAGAACATTATTTTACGCCTCGTGAACCCCCCAAAGAGGTTTATCATTAACACAACAAGAGGATCATGATGTTTCACCACCTTTGTATCTTTTGACTCCACCAATCTGACATAAATATCATTTTTGACTAGAGAGATTATAGCATAAAATTTTTTAACTTGAGAAGAATTTGGATGCTCTGCTCCAATTTATAGGTGTTCTACCTCTATGTCCATTAACACCATAGGACATCTCATTTTAGATGCTCACAATTCGAGGGATTCTTTTACTCTATGCTTGGTTTTGTTAATTATTTTTGTGGCATGTAAGCATCTTATGCATGACAATGTATGATTTAGGTGTAAGGGAGAAAGAAAATATATATTATGATGAACTCTATGATTTTTTCTTGAACTCATGAATACTATCATTCATATATTGATTATTCCTCATAATAACCTTATAATTTTCTAATTTTTTTTACAAATAATCCTTTAGTTATGGTACAGTTTTTATTTAAGTTATAATGCATGAGAGAGACAAGTATGATGACTGTTTTTCATTGAATTACTCTAAATATCTTATTGGTTTTGTTAAATAAAAGTGTGTAAGACTTGTTGCATTCTAACACCTATGTGAGCGTTAAACGTAAGACCATTCATCACATTTTTACTAATACATATATTTTTGTTATGTGTTATCAATCATAGTTTGTTTATGATATAACTTGCTTTTGAATGCATGTTGAGACCACATTTTTGATAAATTTATGCATAAAGATGATAAGGACATTTATGATAACCATTTTTTACCTAAATTTAACTTATCTTTGTTATCTCTAGAGAGCGAATTTGAGCCTTAACCTTTATTTTCTTGCATATTAACCTTGTTACAAACAATTTTATCCCTTATTTTTGTTGATATCCTTAATAATTTTGTGCCCTTAAATTGAAGAAATTGTATCAAGTTTATTTGCATACGATTTGGACTATTTTATGAAAAGTAAATTAGTTGATTCAAGTTTCATTGTTTTGATTTTTCATTTTGTATTTATATAATAAGGGAGATGGGTAATGATAAAAAATCTCCTCTTTAATGTTCTTGTTTAAAAGAAGAAAGAAAAATATGAAAAAAGAGATGATTGAAAAGGATGTTGTTTAAATCAAGTGAGTTTTGCATTGATTTAAGTTGAAGTTTGTATGGTTAAGTTTGTATGATTTTCTTCAATTTATTTAACCTCAAAACTTATTTTTTTTCATTCCTTACCTAAGCCACATTACAAAACTTATCAAGTCCCTTTGATTTATGCATTGTGTTATTTTTTGTTAAGTGGTAAAGATATGATTTATGGGCCAGATTATGGAAATAACTCACTATACTTTGATTTGAGAGATTAATGAACCCTAAACAATTGGAGTGGATAGAGTGAAATCTATAAGAGGGTATCTAGTCTTGTTGTTAAGTCAGAATTTTGACTTCACGTATAAAATAATTTTGATGACAAACAAAGATAAGACAGAATGAAAAGCAGATGACATTAACAAATATGAAAAACAGACGGAAGTAGC
>JAOSBN010066676.1:0-13430 GCA_027563595.1 Erythroxylum suave | reverse complement strand
AAGGGTTCTTTAAGGTTATTCATTTGGAAACTTAGTGATTTTTACTCCCACAAAGATTTGTTTTGAACCATGATAGCTAAAGCTCATTTTTCAAGAGGATTTTATCATATTTGATCATTATTTTGACTTTCAATTTCTTATTCCAAAAAATCCAAAATCATCTTTTTACACATTTCCTGTTTCAATTAATTTAATTTTGTTAGTTCTCCAAAGAACCAAAACCCCCATTCCTAACCAATTTAGTTGCATTTCATGACATTTAGGTTAGATTAGATTCATTGCATTAGGTTCCAATTAAGTGAGACGACCTGAGGTTGCATCCTATACTGCTATCCTTGGAATTCAATTTTTGATTCGACCTCCAAGGGTAAAACCGAAAGATAAAGCACGGATCAATCTCCATCATCCAAAAGCAATCAAATAAATCATATGCAATATCATATCGACATGATATATATACTACACATGATTTGACCATGGAGATGTTCAAATACCACAATAACCATTAAAACAACATGCGTGTAGTACAATAATTGAGACTTTGCATTTATCTCCTTTTGTACCTATCATTTCGTCAAACTACATATTTACATCAACATATATATGTCAACATTAACAAAAATGATTGCAAACATCATTATGCATGTCTCATATATAAAAGTCGTAAGCAATCCGTACAAAGTGCCAACATGTTCAATACAAAATAGCAAACTCCCACTAATCTTATCAAGCTAGGCTCTTAAGAATCCCATGCGGGAGACGTGTTTTGCAAACACACATATAGGTAAGTCTTTTGTGAGTGGATCTACTAACATGCTAGTTGTAGGCGTATACTCAACAGTAATGAGGGATTCAACGACTTTCTCCTTAACAAAATAGTACTTTATATCAATATGCTTTGACCGAAAAGTACTCCTAATGTTCTTAGAGAAAGCAACAGCTACATAATTGTCACAATATAATTTCAGTGGATTCGAAATAGAGTCTATAATACCCAATGCTGAAATAAAATTCTACAACCATATTGATTGACAAACTGCCTCATAGCACGCCATATACTCTACCTCTATAGTAGAGGATGATGTGAGTGTCTGTTTGATACTTTTCCACGATACAACTCCTCCAGCCATCATAAAGATGTAGCCTGAAGTGGACTTTTTATCATCCACACATCCTGCATAATCAACATCACTGAACCTAACTATATCAAGAGTATCAGCTCGCTGATAAGTCAACATATAATCTTTGGTACCCTGAAGATACCTCATGACTTTCTTAGCCACTTTCCAATGGCTAAGACCAGGATCACTCAAGTATCTTCCAAACACGTCTACAACAAAAGCAATATCAGGGCGTGTGTATACTTGGGCATACATCAGACTGCCTACAAGTGATGCATAAGGAACGACCTTCATTCATCTCTCTCGTTATCATTTTATGGACATTAGGCCTTTGAGAATTTGTCACCTTTCATTATTGGTGCCTTTCCAAGAAAACAAGAATGCATATTGAATCTTTTCAAGATTCGATCAATGTAAGTCTTTTGGGACAATCGAAGAATCCCATTAGCTTTATCTTGAGGAATCTGAATTCTAAGTACATAAGAGACCTCACCAAGATCCCTCACATCAAAATGAATAAACAACAGTTGTTTTGTCTCAAATAATATATCAGTGTCATTAGAAGCAAGTAGGATGTCATCAACATACAGTACCAGAAAAATGAAACTGCTCCCACTGAACTTCATATATATACATTGATCAACTACATTCTCCTTAAAGCCATTTGCAGTGACAATCATAACAAACTTAAGATACCATTACCTTAATGCTTGTTTTAACCCATAAATAGACTTCTTGAGCTTGCAAACCATGTGCTCTTTATCAGTTATCTCGAAACCAATTGGTTGAGTCATATAGACATCTTCATACAGATCTACATTCAAGAAGGCGGTCCTCACATCCGTTTGATTAAGTTCCAAGTCAAAATGAGCAACTATAGCTATAATGATTTGCAGTGAATCTTTTGTAGAAACTGGTGAGAAAGTTTCTTTGAAATCAATCCCTTCTCTCTAGCTATAGCCTTTAGCTACAAGTCTGGCTTTATACCTTTCTACTTGTCCACTTGAGTCATGCTTGATTTTGTAAACCCATTTGCACCCAATAGGGTTACAACCTTTAGGTAATTCAACCAATTCCCAAACTCCATTTTGTGACATAGAACTCAACTCATCTTCCATTGCCTTCATCCATAAAGCAGATTGAGGACTATTCATAACTTCTTGAAAATTGACTGGTTCAGTATTATCTCTCACATCAAACTCATGTTCCTGCAAATAGACAATATAGTCATCAGGAATGGCAGGTCTACGTGTTCTTTGTGATCTCCTGACAACAACTTCATCATCTCCAATATTAATGACTTCATCCTGTGCTTGATGTTGAGGTTCATCATGAGATTCCACTGGAATCTATTCAATCACAGGGTCATCAGTAGGGGTTCAAGTAATAGGTACAGGGACTATAATGCGTTCTTCCCTGAATAAAATTTCTCTTGGACCTTAACTTGAATCAAATTCATCTTCAAAATAGACAACTCTATCTGATTTTATAATTCTGGTTGTGTGAGATGGGCAATAAAATCTAGAACCCCTTGATCCGATGGTATAGCCTACAAAGTAGCCACTAGTAGTTTTCAGATCAAGTTTCTTAGATTGCAGATTATAGGGCCTTACTTTTGCTTTGCATCCCCAAACATGAAAATGGCGCAAGCTTGGTTTCTTACTTGACCATAACTCATATGGAGTCTTTGGAACTGATTTGCTAGGTACTTGATTCAAGATATGGGATGATGTCTTTAAAGCCTCACCCCACAAAAATTCAGGCAAACTAGAATGAATCAACATACACCGCAACATATCAAGAAGTGTGTGATTTCCTCTTTCAGCGATTCCATTCTGCTGAGGTGTTCCTGACATTGTATACTTTGCTTCAATACCACATTCTTGCAAGTATCTAGCAAAAGGCCCTAGATTCCTTCCACTCACATCATAACGCCCATAATACTCTCCACCTCTGTCCGAATTGACAGCCTTGATTTTCTTCACCTTTTGAAGCTCAACATTTGTCTTGAAAATCTTAAATGCTTCCAAAGATTCAGATTTTTCACGAATGAGCTCCACATGACCATACCTGGAAAAATCCTCAATAAAAGTGATGAAGTATTTATAACCACCCATAGTAGGTAGAATAAATGGTCCACATATTTCAGTATGAATCAACTCTAACAATTCTAAACTCCTGTCTGTTTTGCTTTTTCTAACCTTGGCAGTCAACTTCCCTTTAATACAGTCATCATAAACAGTGAAATCTGAAAAATCAAGATCATGTAGTACACCATCCTTTACTAACTTATCCATTCTGTCTCTAGAAATATGGCCTAAACGTTTGTGCCATAACATAGAAGATCTCAAATCCAACCTTATACGTTTAGAACCAACAACAGTATTAAGAGAAGGGGAAGAAGCAACAGTAACACAAGTTTGTATAAACTTTCACATAAAATTCCATTTCCCACCAAAAGAGAATTACGATACAAAGTTAATTTTCCAGTTCCAAAAAGAAGACTATAACCTAGTATATCCAAAATAGATATAAAAATCAAATTCCTCCTAATAAAGGGTAAATAAGCGACATCATGTAACACCAAAAGATGCCCTGTATTTAACTATAGTTCAACTGTCCCACAAAATTCAACTTTGACTTTGGTATCGTCTCCCATATATACATGCTGCTAAGATCTAGTCGACTTTCTTCGACTTATCAGTTTCTGCAAGGAATTCGTAACATGAATTGTTACTCCACTATCTAACTACTAAGTATTTAAGGGTACATCAATAACATTTGACTCTAAACAAACCATCACAAGACAGTTACCTTTCTTCTCTAAATGAGCTTTGAGTTTTCGACATTCAGCTTTTTTATGCCCAAAACTCTGACAAAAGTTGCACTTCCCTTTTAAAAACTTGTTCTTCTGACTAATAGAAGATGTACCTGCCTGTCCACTTCCTTTAGCACCTACAACTTTCTTCTTGACAAGCTTCTAATCACCTGAGTTATTAGGAGTGAACTTTCTTTTTTGATAATTACTATGGTTCTTCATTATAGAGATGCTTCTTGTCCTTCCTTTTTTCATATCGTCCTCTTCCTTGGCAAGAATAATAGTCATCTCCTTAACAGTCCATTGCTCTTTCTGAGTATTATAGCTCGATCTAATTGAATCAAATTTAGAGGGAAGAGTCTCCATCACAAACCATACCATATAGTCCTCACCAAGGTCCATATCCATAGCCTTAAGCTTATGGTAGCAACCCATAAGCTTGTCGATGTGGGCCCTAATATCAGTTGCACCATCATAAATGGTGTGATGAAGCATGTTTAAGTATTCATTCTTCTCATTCTTTGAGAACTTCATGTACTTCTTAATAGCAGCAAGAAAATCCTTTGCATTATCGACCTCGGGAATACTATCACGAATGGATTCATCCATGTGATATCTCATAATCATAAAACAGCATCGATTAGAGTACTCCCACTCCTCATAAGATTTCCTTTCCTTCTCAGTAGCATCATCAGCAGGTTTTGGTGGTGGATCAATTCTCAAGGCCAAGTCCACTAGCATGATAATCAAATTCATCATGAGAGATTCAATCCACTACTTGTGGTTTGTTCCATTCCACATCAAGATAGCAGAGACTCTCGAATTGCTCAAAGTTGAATGAGAACCAAGAGCAATAACTATGATATGCATGTTAAAACATAATCATACAATTCGTGCTCTTTTTCTCAAAATTAACCATATCATTCATGCTAGAGTTCCTTAAATAAATATAGAACTCATTCACAAGTAAGAACAATTTATTAAAATATCAAAACCAAATCATCAATATACTATCGAAAGGATAGAAAAATTGTGCGGTTCATAATATTTCGATAAAATTTCTTCACCATATTAAGCGTCCTACTAAGCAGTGATTATCGACAGAATAATTAATTACCCGTATGGATCTTAACGTTATTTTAGAGGAAAAACATAAAATTTTAAATATACGTTAATATTTAAAATAAATAGTTTCACATGCTCAATTCTACTACAGGTAAAAATAAGCATTAACTATTGTCAACAAAAAAAGCATGTTTATGCCATAATAAGATTAAAACAATTAAAATTATCAAATAAAATTACTAATTAATCTTATGCATAAACATATGGGAAAAATTAGAAATAAAAATTGGAGCAAAAAATAGAAAAAAAAGGACTAGAAATGACTCTGCGTGCAGAAAATTTTATTTAGTTTTTTAAAAAATAAAAAATAAAAAGATTTGGGTCGGAGGTGCGTGGGTCAGGTGGGCGGTTGACCTGAGCAACCCGTGCACAGTAACTAGGTGGTACGATGCTGTATGCGTCATCCCTGTCAACCAACTGGGTCGACCCGCAAACCAGTGGGTCCAACCCGCCTGAAACTCCCTCTCCTGATCTCCGTTTTTGACGATTTTTAAGGCGTTTTCTTCCATTTTCACGCTCTATGGATTTGCCATATCCATTTCAGCCAAAAGTTCTCCAAAATCCAAAAAATCAAACCCATTTGGGCCATGGAAGAAAACACGGAAATTTTCAAAAAACTCACCCAAAAAATCGTGGTTCTTTGTCCAAAATAGAGATGAAACGCAACAACAACAACCTAACAATCTTTTCTAAACCAATACGCATCATTTCAAAGTTGTTTACATGAAAAAACAATTTGAACCGAAAACATTTTGATCAACCGAAAAAAATCGAACCCTAAAATCAAATGACCTCACTCTGACACCAATTGCTATAATAAATGCGGTAATTAACTACATTCAACAACCAAGATCACATTCTATTTAGAGCATAACAAGACAATGAAAATATACCTCCAACTCTTGGCATGTAGTTTTGAACCCTCTCCATTCTTCAACCAAAACCTATCAAAGGAAAACCAAAAACCTTGTGTAAGAGAGTGTAATGGTAGAAGACCCAACCTTATCTTTACAAACGCACACACACATTATATGTGCAACAATCTCACCTTATGTCATATATTATGACATGTTCTACCCTAAAAGGTATAATAGGCTAATTGTGTCATTTTAATGGATGATGTGAACTATAGTTTAATGGGCCAACATATAGTTATTAGGGTACTACCATGTGCCTCAAATGCAATTAGTAAATTAACCATCCCATTATGGTCATTAAATATACATTAGGCAATTCGATTGTGGTTAGGCATATGGAATTAATGTTGTGATTATATTAGTCCACATATATTTCTAGCAACAGCTGCAATGAATCTGAAACTTGTGGAGCGTCTGGTACAAGAAGTGGATATGTCGAGAAAGAACACATGTTTAACAAGGTTATGACTCCAAGCGATCGATTTAGGGAAACTGAACCGGCTTGTGATACCAAAACAACACCTTGAAGAGTGTTAGTTTATACCTTACAGCCAATCGCTTTAGTTGTAATTTAGTGACAAATTATTTAAAGGCATTATCTTTCTTGTACATGTTTAGATGTATATGATAAAGTCCATAGAATAATTGTACATTGCAAATGAGATTATAATTATGAGATTCATATTGCATTTATGTATTATTTCTAAATGTTCCTAGTCATTGTTCTATTAAGATTGGTCAGTAAAAGAACTTAAAAAGACTAGCATACGTTGTGTTTTTTCCTTCTGAAAGAAGTAATCGATCTCATAGGCTAAAGTATATAGAGATACTTAAACAATCATGTGGGTGCTTGTTAATGAACAAGTTCACCGAACAGACCCAATAAGAGAAATCCATTTGGAACATTACTTGTATGTCTATGGAATTCTCATTGTGATGATTGTATAAGTAATCATTTAACTTTAGATCATCAAAGTTACATTGTATAGGGATTGCTATGTTTTGATACTACTTATAATCTATTTAATCATCGGTCGATTAATCGGTAGTCATTGGATGTAGCATAAACTATGTAGAGGTTGTTGAGAGATCAAGATATGATTCACCACCCTAAAGTAATTAGGGAGAATGTTTCGTTGTTTTATGATTAATATTGATTCAGGAAATCCTAGACTAAGGTGAAATGATGCTTTGTAAATAGTTTACAAATGTCATTAATTGAATCGATAGCTAACAGCAGAGAACTAATATGATTAGACTTAAAATAGAGTAGATATTAATTTCATGCTCTATGGCTAATTGAAACATTAGTTAATGAAAGGATTGAATTTTACAGAAAATCATGCGCGGAAAGGTTAGTCAAAAACACTTTGACATTCCTAAATATTTAGGTGATCATGATGTGTTTTTACACGTCAATCTGATCTATGATTATAAATTGCTTAATTGGAGAATTAAAGATAAATTAAAAAGAGTTTTAATTTATCTAGTTCTAATTATGAATTAGAATTAGAATTAAAATTTATAATCATTGCCAACATATCGTATAGAATGGGTTAAAGAGAGTAAAGTTAATTTGATCAAGTTGGACTTGATTGTAAAGTTTGGAAAATTTTATAATTAAATATGAGATATTTAATAAATAAGGGTCAATATGAGATATTGAATCTTATACGGGCATAATTGATATTTAATTAGAATTATTTGTAATTCTAATTTCAATTAAATTACTAAAATGTCCAAAACTTATTATAAATAGGCTTAAGCTCTACGGAGCTAGTACTTCATGCTTAACCAGAGTTCTCTCAATTTATTTTGTGGATATCGTTAGAGGCCAGACGTTTGTCCAGCTTTGGGAACAGTTCGACGGATACGACAAGATTATTATCAAGCTTCAGAATAAGATACGAATTAAGTTTTCGCTTTATTATAATTTGTGCTAATCATTTTATAAAATTAAAGCGATCTTGGTTTTAGGGAAATCAAAGGTTACAAAAAAGTTTCATAATTATTCCGCTGCATGCAGTCGGGATCAAATTCCCACCTGATTTTTCAATAGTGATATCAGAGCCAAATTTTAATTATATAATTTAATTAAATGTTTGATTGTTATTGATCAAATTTTGGAATCAAAAAATCTGATCAGATATGATACATGAAAAATTCTGAAATTCTGGATTTCTTGAATCAGAAACTTGCAAAGTACTGGTTGTGTTTTCTAGTTTGCAAGATATACAATTTCTGAAAACGAAACAAAGTTCTTACGTTTTGGAGTTATGCATTAGCGTCTACAAAGGTGGATGATGGCTTTCAAAGCGTAATCCACATTCCAGTTGGTAGATTTTGGAAAGATGAAGAAAGTTCATAAACCCAGAAAGTAAGAAACCTAGGTGTTGGAAAATACAAACCCTATATTTAAATCCTTTGAATTGTCATAACCTGGGTGTTGAAAACCCATAAGCATTAAGCCTGCATGAAGGATTGTGGCATTGAAAAACTGTAAAAACGGTGTGTTGTTGTTGGCATGATTGCTACGGTGAGGAGACTCAGGCATGGAGACTTGTGGCAGCGCGACGTAGGCTAATGGTCCTTCCCATGTATCCACAAATTTTTTTAAGCCTTTCTTTTATTAAATTAGTTTAATTAAAATATTAAGTAGTTTTAACTTCTGATAAATTTAGAAAAAATGTTTTCTAATTGTTTTTAAAGAGTTGATTTTGTTAGGGTTATTTTATAATTTAGTTGAATTAATAGTAGCTTCTAAAATAAGGATTAATTAGTTTCAATTATAATGAAATTAATTAATTAGACTCCTTAAAATTAAGAAAAGTGTTTTCTTAAATAATTAAGAAAATTGTTTTCAATTAAAGTGTTTTCAAATATATTTATTTCAATTTGATTGAGATAAGTTAAATTCATAATTTTTATTTATTTAGAGAATTGTTATTTAATATATTTAGAAATTGTTTCTTTATAAATAACATGTTTCTTGATTTATTAGAAAGGATATTATCTTGATTAAAATTTTAAAAATGTTTTCATTTATTTATCAAGAAAAGGAGCTTTCTTTAACATTTTTTAAAATAGTTTTTAATTTTATTACAAAAAGGTTTTCTAACTTATTGAGAAATCAATTTCTAAAAAAATGATATAAAGGACTTTCTTAATTAAATTTAAAAGTGTTATATTTAATTTTGAAATTAATTTCCTTTTTAATTTTATAAAATAGTTTTCCAATTGAGGAAAAACAATTTCTAATTAGATTTGAAATATTTTTTTAATTACAACAAAATGTGTTGCTTATATAATTTTTGAAAAAGAAGTTTTTCTAAATTATAATAAGTAAGAGAAATAATTTATTGAAAATTGTTTTCAATTAATTTTTTGTTAAAGGAGTCGAGATAAATTGAAAATAGTTTTCAATTAGATTTGAAATTTGTTTTCAAATCAAATTAAATTTCTATTTAGAATAGGAATTTAATTGATTTAAGAATCAATAGTTTTAATCTAATTTGATTTTTACAAAGAGTTGGAAATATTATTTTAGATTATGAAGATCAATAACTAGAATCAAAAGAAAGTTGATTTTTTATGCATATAATTTGATTATGAGTATATAAGTTGCATGCTTTATTTATATGGTTTATATATATATTGGATGCATGTTAAATTGTATGTTTTATATATGTGATATTTTACATGAAATTTGTGTTTGGTGAGACAAATGAAGTTAAATCTCTCGTTAAAATATTAAGTACACGTTGAGAACATGATTATTGCCTTCTATTATTATAATAATAAACCAGAGTTCTGTTTATTATAGGCTTGTTGAGCAAATTCAAGGTCACTTTAACCCAAATATGTTTAATCTTATGATAATGGGTTCTACTTAACTAAATTTGTGTGATTTGAATGAGCAAACTCATCATCACATGAATTTACAGGCAGGGTTAGGAACAATCTATAAGATATATTTTGGCAGGAGTTGTCACCTAACAGATCTAAGAGTCACATGAGATGTGATTAATAAAGTTGTTATCTACCTAATTTAAGTTTGGTTGGCTTGTTGAGCAAACTCAAGGTCAATTATACGTGAATGGGATCTTAGCTCACTAAAAAGATTAGACTAATCTTTCTGAATAATAGTGAGGGCAGTAATCAAATGCATGATTAAAGTCCTAATCTTATTTGGTAGTCATGACATATAATTGATTACTTGCTTTTCTTACATTTATACTTTGATTTACCTTATTTAGTATAGTTGATACTTAGCGAACTAAATTTCTCAATCATGTTTGAGAAGAGTTCTCAAAAGTTTACTAGAAATTTGTGTGTCCATTATGTAATTTTGCTATAATCCCTACTAAGGATATGGAGACAAAATGTATTGACATTTTGAGTTGACTGATATCTCGTAGACTTTGAAGACAACATGTAAGATGTATGTTAACACGATGATAGTAAAATGCAAATGGTTATAGGAAGAAAAGCTAAAAGGTGTAGTACCTTAATGAAATTGTTTTACTTAATTTAGCTTACTAAAAAACATAATTATGGACTACAATTAAAGGCTTAACAACAATATGATAATAGTTGTCATTAGAAAAAAAATATTGCATGACCTTTCTTGCCTATATTTGATATGATAAAGATCGTATGTATTTCTAATTCATACTTATGAATATTTGATATTGAATTTAGATTCAACATTATAGTAATGTGCAGTGCCTGGTTAAAGATAGATTATTAAGTAAAAGTAGTTGATCCAATTTTATACAAAGAGTTTGTATGTATCGGATCAAAAGAGACTTATGCTTAACATAAGTGGCAAGAATTAAAAGTTAGATAACCGAGATTATCCTTTTATGTCTTATTGGTTAAATTAGCATAACGAAAATCATAAAGTTACTTACTAGGATATATGTATACTTTTGAATATTTATCGTATGGAACTTGTGAAACTTGTAAAGTTTTAAAAAAAAAACCAAATCAACCTTTTGGTGAAAGGATGCTGATAGTATAGAGTTGTTAAAATTTTATACATATGATGTATTGAATGGAATAACAATTCATAAAAGGATAATATTATATTTTATTATATTACTGATGACTTTATGTGATATAGTCATACGTATTAAATGAAATGATGATTTAAAATTTTGAAAAGTTACAAGCTGTTTAAATCTAAATAGAAATTAAGCATTGAGAATGCTGAAATACATCGATGAGATCCTTGTGACAAGTTTTATATTTTTGGTTATTTATAGGAAATGAGATTCTCTAGTAAATACTTTCATAAAAAAAATTCCATAAGAGTATGGATTTATATAAGGAGTAATATACAACATGAGATATTGTAGAATGCAATATTATTTCTTCTATAACTATGCCTAGTATAATAACTTACCTTCAATAGTTCCAATTAAATCAATTAGTAAGATTTCATATTAGATATGAAATGCTAAGTCTTTGAAAGACTCAAAGTTAATGATTCAAGAATGTGATGCTTGGTTGAAGCATACATTATCCATTAACTTTAAAACTAAATTAGATAATAAAAGGTTATGAGATATCTAAAAGATTGGATATAATATTACAGATTCTTTGAGTAAATTGTTTGATTCAATAAATATTTATAGGATAATAGTTCTCAAGATAACTAGTGGGAGTGAGAAGGAATTTGAAAAGTTCAAATCTCATGACAATATATCTAATTAGAACTAGTGTCTTTAATGATACATTTGATGTATAGTTGAAAGCTATGAGATATTGACACTTTCATGATGAATTCAAAGAGTTTGTTTTGAGATGATTGTGAATTTATCACATCTACAAGAAAGTTAGTAGGAGTATAGTTGTTATCTTTAATGGGAGTATGTGGAGACATATTGCTCACAGATAGCAATAATTTTAATTTTCAATTGTTGAACACATAATTGTCCAAGAATAATTTTTGTTGGATATGAAAAAGTAACAACTTAATTCTAGGAATTAGATCTATAGAGATAGATTGGACATTGTTAACTTATTCTAAGTCCAAGTATATAGATAATGTACTAAAGATATTTAGTATTTGTAATATCAGATACTTATGAAGTATTAAAGATATCCATTACTTTATGTGCGAGTTGATATTTGAGTTCAAAATGATAAGGTTATAAGTTTAGAAGTAAATCCTAATTAAGGTTTATTTACTTAGAACAATATCATTTAAGATTGGAAAGGTTCTAATGTAGCAATTGGTTATTAATTAAGTCATAACACAAGTTTCATTATTGGAAATGATTAATTAGATCAATGAGTTCTTTAATGAACTTGATATAGTTCTTTGCATTGTTTAAGACAGTAATGTACTGTAGAGAATTAGAGTCATTGGACATACATAAGGAGCTAATGTTTCATCAAAGATCCAAGAACGTGTTTAGGCAAATTTTCTTAATTATGATGATAATTAAGATGAGAGTTGTAAGATTTAAACAAGTGTTCATTATAAAGAATCTTTTAAAATTCTCTTATTAAGCCAGTAAACGTAGAATAATCATCATATGGTGATATGGTATAAAATACTTAAATGATTGGCTTAGTGCAAGTAGGAGATTGTTGGTTTAGGCCCTACAGCCAATCGCTTTGGTTATAGTTTAGTGACAAATTATTTAAAGGCATTATTTATTTTGTACATGTTTAGATGTATATGATAAAGTCAATGGAATAATTGCACATTGCAAATGAAATTATGGTGAAATTCATATTACATTTATGTATTATTCCTAAATGTTCCTAGTTATTGTTCTATTAAGATTAGACATTAATAAAACGTAAAAGGAATAGCATACATTGTGTTTTTTTTCTTTATGAAGGAAGTAGTCGGTCTTATAGGCTAAAATATAGAGATACTTAAACAAACATGTGGGTGCATGTTAGAGAACAAATTCACTGAACGGACCCAATATGAGAAATCTATTTGGAACATTACTTGTATGTCTATGGAATTCTCATTGTGATGATTGTATAAGTGATCTTTTGACTTGAGAACATTAAAGTTATTTTGTATGAGGATTGCTATGTTTTGATACTACTTATGATCTTTTTTTTTTTGATACAATGGAAAGAAAACAAATCAATTACATGTCGCGGCCCACTACAAAGCCCTGTATATCCTGAGTGATGAGCTGGAGACACTGCTCCGGGATAACCAATAGCAGCTGGAGGCCTGGGGGGCTTCTGGCTGCTAGATGTGCCAGTTGATTAGCACTCCGGTTGCCTTCTCGGTAGATATGCTGTAACTGAACGTCCCATGCACGTCTTAGAATCTCTCTGAGCTCCCGGACCACCTGAGAACCTGCATAAGAAATATTGTTAGAATCAAATAGAGTGTTAATGACTTCCAAAGAGTCGCCCTCTAAAATTACTCGACGATATCCATGAGCCCAAGCCTGTTGTAGCCCAGTC
>JAOSBN010066656.1:0-13432 GCA_027563595.1 Erythroxylum suave | reverse complement strand
ATGGCCAAATTGTGAGACAATGACTCAATTGTCTTCAATTGCTCATATCTTGAACATAAAGTCTGAAGGGCACATTTGTGATCATAGTTTTGATTAAATTCTTAGATGGTATAATGAATCATTGCCTCTTGATCACACAATGATTGATAGTTTTTACAATATGAAAAAACTTTTTAGGGGTCTTAATTTGCCTGTTAAAAAGATCGTTGCTGCAAATTGGGATGTATGTTATATTGGGGTGATGATGTGGAATTAGAAGAGTATAAATTTTGTGGTCAATCTAGGTTCAAGCCTAGAAAGTGTTCTATGAAAGGAAAGTTAGTACCTTGGAAGCGGATGTATTATTTCTCACTAACTCCGAGACTTCAAAAACTATATGCTTCTGATGATACTGCGTCTCACATGAGATGTTATAATGAACACGAACAGGAAGATGGAATAATGAGTCATCCGTCAGAGCATTGGCATGGAAACATTTCAATGACGCCCATTATGAGTTTGCAACTGAAAGTCGAAATGTTAGGATGGGCTTGTAAACGGATGGTTTAAGCCTTTTGGTCAATCCAACTAGCAATATTCTTCAAAGCCAGTCATAATTACTCCTTATAATTTGCCTCCATGATGTGTGTGAAAGAGGCATATATGTTCTTGACAGTGATTGTGCTAGGGCCTTTAAATCCAAAGCATAAAATTGTTGTTTTCTTACAACCGTTGATATCTGAATTGCAGCAGGAATATGGTGTTAAGACATATATGATGTCTCTCTTAAACAAAATTTTGTGTTGACAGCAGCTTTGATGTGGACAATTAGTGATTTTCTAGTATATGTCATGTTATCTAGATGGAGCACAACAGGGAAAATGGCTTGTCCTTATTGTGGCAATGATTCTGATGCATTTTATCTTCCAAACGGGGGCAAAATATGTTGGTTTGATAACCACAGAAAATTTTTAGCTCTAGATCATCCATTCAGGTGCAATAAAAAAAGTTTATTAAGAATAGAATGGTAAAAACACCTCCTCCCCCTAACAAATATGGTGAAGAGAGATTGTAGGAGATTGATGAATTAAGCTTGCTGAAAGTTACAAAATTTGAAGCTAATGAAATTAATACAAGCATTACTAGAAACTTTGGTTGGAGAAAACGAAGTATCTTTTGGGATTTGCTATATTGGAAAATTAATTTGATATGTCATAATCTAGATGTCATGCATATTGAAAAAAATATTTTTGCCAATTTGTTTAACACCATAATGAACATTGAAGGGAGGACAAAAGACAATGCAAAATCACAGGCTGATTTGAAACTTTTTTGTAGAAGGAATGAATTATATAAATATCTTCGAACCGATAAATATCAAAAAGCATGTTACAGTTTGGATAAAAAGCAGAAGGAAATATTGTGTGAATGGTTGAGAAGTCTAAAGTTTCCCGATGGTTATATTTCAAACTTGGCAAGGTGTGTGGACATGCGGAAGTACAAATTATTTGGGATGAAAAGTTATGATTGTCATATGTTTATGCAAAGGCTAATTCCAATAGCGTTTCAGGAGTTGCTACCGAATAAGGTTTGAGAAGCAATAATAGAATTAAGTTTATTTTTTAAAAGCTTAACATCATCTGAAATTAAGTTGGCTAAAATGGAAAAATTGGAAAGGGAAATTCCAGTAATTTTATGCAAGTTAGAAGAGATATTTCCTCCAAGCTTCCTTGACTGTATCGAGCATCTACCTGTCCATTTAACACACGAGGCTAAATTAGCCAGTCCAGTGCAATATCGTTAGATTTATCCATTTGAAAGGTACGTAATTCAACAAAATTGAACCTTTCTTGAAGTCATTTTATCATGTTTTCATAACTAAATTCGTATAACCCTATTCATTCATATAGGTATTTGCATCACTTGAAGAAAAATGTAAAGAACAAGGCTAGAGTTGAAAATTCTATATGTAATGCTTATTTAGTGGAGGAAGCTAGTACATTTTGTTCACATTATTTAGAGCCGTATGTTCACACAAGAGAAAGAAAAGTTCCTCGTAATGACAATGGGGGAGGAACTACTGATGCTGATGGTAACTTATCCAGCTTCACTTATCCGAGACAGTCATATGGACATTCAACAAGAAGAATGTTAACAGAGGAAGAAATTGAGGCTGCCCATGGTTACATTTTATTAAACTATGAAGAGGTTCAACTTTTCGTGCAGTAAGTATCAAGTGATTATTTTGATTTTGAAATTTAGTACTGTTATTCATAACTGGAATATATAATCATGTTTTTAGATTATACGAGGAATTGTTAGGGGAGCTCCTGCCTGACAAATCACAAGATGATATCAATAAAGAAGTTGGAAGACACTTTGCTCGGTGATTCGAGCAATATATAAGTTCTCACTTCCAAATATATTGAAATGATTGAATTATAAGATTTAAGTGTTCAGATGACGTTATACTGTTTAATATGATATTTTCTTTTCTGTAGGCCTTAGAAAATTCAATAGACAATAAGTTCATATGTGATCTTGCGAAGGGACCTTCATAAACTGTTAAATCATATCCTGTGTATTTTGTTAATGGATACAAATATCATACAGAATATCATAGTCATAGCATGACAACAATAAATAGTGGAATTTGCATACAAGGAGAAGTCACTGATTACTATGTAAAAATAATTAAGATACTTGAAATTGAGTACCTTGCATTACCAATAAAGCAAACTGTGATATTTAAGTGTGAGTGGTTTGATCCAATTCCAAATCTTGGTACAAAAGTGTATAGTCGATACAATCTAGTTGAAATCAACAAGCGAAGAAGATTTTGACATTTTGAACCTTTCGTGTTGGCAATGCAAATGATCCAAGTGTAATATGTTTCCTAGCTTACGATAAGATAAGTCAGATTGGTTGGTTGTTTGCAAAGTTAAAGCTAGAGGTGTTTTTGAATCATGTGAAAAAGGAGAAAAAAGAGTTGAAAGTGAAGCATTTCAGGAAGAGATTTATGAAATAAATGCATTTGTCGTATATGAGGATAATGAACCTTTGAACGATCCATGTAATGAATATGTTAAAATTTTATCTAGAGACAATGAGGAGGGCCAGAGATCTGAGGAAGAGCCATTATTTAGAACAAGAAGATGATTTTGATTTAAAATTAAGTGATGATAGCGATTAATTTGTATTTGTAATTGAATATCGTATGAACCAGTCAATTATTTCTTTTTCAATATATTGTATAAATTATTGAAATGAAAATGTAATATTTCTACAAATTTCAATCAAATATTGATTTCAGGTTGAAATATGACCCCAAAGAAAAGACAAGAAACTCAGCGACCAAGATTTTTCAGACTACTATTTGGAGGTACTTACTATACAGGTGAAGGATCTCATGGTGCAAAACCTAGAGAAGAAACACCTCCACCCCCTACCCCTTCCACCTACTACACTGGCAGATGAGGCTACACCATCCACCACTCCTTCATCATTTACTACCCTTATATCGACAGAGATATCATGAGTAAATAATGCGGATGAAGGAGACCGCCGCCAGCTTGAAGCTGAGGGACCCAAAGGACGAAAATACATCAAAATTTTCAATAATATGTAGGTAAAAATACATGAACCATTATATGTTATAATTAAGTTATAGGTTTAAATTTTAAAAATGGTATAAATTTATTTGTTTTTATATTAGGTTTTTTCCATCTGGACTTTGTTCAAGAAGCATGACATCGAAATTCAAAGAGAAGATTGATCCTAAGGGCTATGTATGGAAGAATATCTCTCAGGCGACAAAGAAATTTTACTATCATAAGTTTGAGGTACAAAAAAAATTATTATTTCCTTTTTTAATTAACATTTTTATATATTAATTTGATAAATATTATTACATCAAAATTATTTATTGAATATTTTTTCTTTTATTACAGAAAGGTTTTTTTGGGATTCTCAATTTGATGAGATCATCTATAAAGTTTGGAAGTTGAGTCGTTGTTAGTGCGATACGTAGGGTGGCTATATGATCGCCTTACATTTATGAAAAACTATTGAGTCGTTGGTTACAATATTGGACATTGCTTGAGGCCATGTCCATTTCACAGCGTAATTCGGCCAACAGACATGAAGGACCCGAGGGAGAGAGTCTTTCCGTACATATGGGAGGATCTATTACCCACCAAGAGCATGCACAGAGACTTGTAAGTATCTACAATTTACAATTATATTCTCATCTCTTTTCTTTGCTATATTTTAATTAAATTTGCTGTGTTAAAATTCAATAGGAGGTTATTTCATCAAAATAGAGGAAACCCTGATAAAATTTTTATAAATTCTAATTCACTTGTATTTTCATTGAATTTTATGTGTGAATTTTGGAATGAAAATATGTGTTTCTTGTTGAGAATGTTAATGTTATACTAGTGCCATATATGGCTTTGGTTTTAGTTTTGTTCTTTATTCAACAAGGGGTTGATTTTATAAAAATAGAGGAAACTCTGTCGAAATTTTTATAAATATTCACTTATAATTAACATTTTATTCTTATGCAGGAAAAGTCTATGGGCATGAGACCTACACCCCATCAGCTATTTCTGTACACTCACACTAACAAGCATGATGGGGTGACATTCGTTAACAATCATTGTAAAAAACTCAATATATGTGAAATTTATGATTTAATATTAATAATGCTTAATAATTATCACTTACTAATATAAATATTGCTTTCTGATAGGACCAAATACAACTAACTATTGAACGACGGTCTCAGCAATCTAAACATGTTGATGACACTGAAACTTATCTTGAAGCAGTAGGTGGTAGGGATCGTCGTGGGAGGATATTCGGCTTAGGTTCATTTGCGAATACTTATTATTCGCAATCCTCCACGTTTAGTACAACAGCAACTACTAGAAAATCCACCGCCAATCAAGTGAAGCGCTTCAGAACACAGTACAGACATTGTCAACTCTGTTACAACAGATGTTGGAACAGATGCAACAGTCGATGGCACAGCAACAACAGTTGATGCTGCTATACGTTCAGCTCTATCAGGAGATGGATGAATTGAAGAGTAGGGCAGCACATCATCGCACCAACTAGAGCATCCTCCATCTCCAGATCAGTAGTATACTTTTGATCATTTAGTTTGTATTACAAATACTTGTTATTTACAATGTTATGTTTTTATTATCAATCAAGATATTTTGACTTTTAATCATTAATCAAAATTTCTATTTAACCAAATTAAATGTATACTATAAATATATAATTATTAAAATTATGCATTAACTATAACTTAAATATAATGACAATAAATTATTTTTTAAAAATTAAGTAATAAATTTACTAACGGAAAGAAATGTCCGTTAGTAACTACATACACAAATTACCAATGTTCAATGCATTCTTCCGTTGGTAACAAAAGTAGTAAATACCGATGGAATATCATATCCACGGTAATCTATAAGCAAATGTATCGACGATAGACTTGTTACCATCAGTAAATATACCGACGGACAACAGACTTCTATTGCTAAATTTTACTGATTGTCAGTCACTCAGTAAGCCATCGGTATAGTTGCCGCCGATTAAAAATTTTCCGACAGTAAATTTGCAGATAGTAAGAAATGTACCATTAGTGAATTTACCAACGGTAAGTTCTTTAACTGTCGGTAATTATTAGCTATGGTAGATTCTACGACGTTATGGTCTATCGTTAAATTTCATCGGTAATTTTTTCTATCAACGAAATATTTTTACTTTCCGTCGGTAATTTCCGTCGCAAAATGACATTTTCCTTATAGTGAAAGTAAACCAAAAGTTTAACAACAAAAATGCTCTTCAAAATGAACCAGCAGATCAATATGAGATTAAAACTTTGTAACGAAACAAATACCAAAATTTGCTTGAAAAACTCTTCAGCGTAAAAGAAAAAATTATGAGTCAAACATACAAACAAATATACCAAATTACAATAAGAATTTACAAAATTTAATCATGAGCAATTACCATTGCTCAAAATAATATTGTACTCCACAACTATTAAGTTGTCTCACTAAATTGATATATCAGTCAATAAACTCTTAAAACTAACCCAAAAAAATCAAAAAAGGATGAAAATACTTTTTTTGAAAGATAAAGGATAATTATATTAATTTAGGAAAACATAAAGGGTGAAAACACTTTTCTATTGGCTTTCACTCTATTTTTCTTCACTTTTGATGTTTTTGGCCACTCTTTAATTAAACCTACATCTTTTTCTCTTTCATATTCTAAAAAGATTTTTTTTGCATTATACACGATCGCGTACACAGTCATGTAAGTGATCGTGTCTATTTCAAATTTGACTATATCGTAAATGTAAATGGTTATAAAGACTTATATCGTCGTGACATACAACCATGTATGTTTTATTCACAAACATGTACACAACACAAGTCTTCACTCTTTCTTGTCCTTTTGCACACATTTCTAAAGACTTACATGGTTGATGCATAAGGTCATATGTGAAAAAAGACACAAGTGTGTGGCACCCTACATTGTCGTGTCTGCCAAGAAAAGCTTGATCCAACTATCGTCTATCTTGTCTTTACTCGTTCATCACTCCTTACGAACTATAAAAGTGTCTACGATCACCAAAAACTCATTTTTTTCTCAAAATAGGGGTAGAGACTCAACAATCTACCACTCCAAACTTATTATAAGGAAGACACATTATGCCTTAACATTTACTTAGGATACATCCTAATAAGCTTACTACAAAGCTTATGCTTGCTTCTAAGAACCACTTTAGTTAACATATCATCATCATTCATATCCGTATTAATCTTCTTTATCATCCATTATTGCTCCTCAATCATGAACCTTAACTAACAATATATGAAATAAATGTGCTTTGTATGGAAATGATATATAGTATTTTTGCTCAAGTCAATTAGACCTTGATAATCTTAAGATACTATATAGTATTCTTACTTCACGTCCATCTCTTAAATAAACCTTTTCAAATGGAGCATCTTCTTACCAGCTCCCATGATAGCTGCATACTTTACTTTAGTCATAAACAAAGCCATACACTTTTGTAGCTTAGATTGTTGTGAAATGGCTCCCCATACAGACTTGAACAAAAAGCCTGAAGTGGATTTTTTTCATCAAGATCTCTAGTCATATTTGCATCAGTATAGCCTTCTAGATTTAACTCACTTTCACCAAAGCATAAACTCACTTTGACATACCATTCAAGTATTTTAAAATCCATTTCATTGCTTCCTGGTGAACCTTCCCTAGATTATATAAGTATCTGCCAATAACCTAACAACTTATGCAATATCTAGCCTTGTACACACCATTGTATACATCAAAGACTCTACTACATATGAGTATAAGGTAGAAGACATATTATATTTCTCGTTTTCTATTAAGGGGCATGCACACTTACTTAGATTGATGTAAGGTTCCAATGGCGTGCTAATTGGATTAGCATACTTTATTTTGAGCCTTTCTAACATTGTTTCAATATATCTTTCCTATTACAACCACATTTTCATATAAGTCATTTTTATGCCTAAAATCTACTTTGCAGGTCTTAAATCTTTCGTATCAAAAGATTACACAAATCCTCCTTCAAATTTTGGATTCTTCCAACATCTTGACCTATAATTAACATATCATCAACATATATAAAAAGAATGATGAAGTTCTCACCCGTGAACTTCTTAAAATACACACAAGAATTGGTATAAGTTTGTTTGTAACCATAACTTTATATAAAGGATTCGAACTTTTGATACCACTGCTTTAAATCTTTTTTAACTCATATAATTTTTTCTTCAACTTTCAAGCCAGATTCTTTTTGCCTTTAGCTTTGAAACCTTCTAACTACTATATGTATTTCTCCTTTTCCAAATCTTAAAGAAAAAAAGTTTTGTTAACATCTAACTACTCAAGTTCAAAACCCAAAATGGCAGTCAAACCCAATATGGTTTGAATTTAGGTCATTTTAATCATTGGTGAGAAGATTTTATCAAAATCTATACCCTTCTTTTGACCAAAACCACTAGCCTTGCCTTATGCTTCACCATCTTGTCACCATCATTCTTTATCTTGAACACCCATTTATTCTTTAATGCCTTTTTATCCCTTGGAAGCTTCACTAGCTCATATGTATCATTTCTTTTTGTAGAGAGTTCATCTCTTCCTGTATAGCTGGGAGCCAAAGATCATTGTCTTCACAAGATGCAACCTCTTTCACATTCTCAGGCTCCTCCTCAGTAGTAACCAATAGATATTTTGCACTCAGATCTCTTGCGGAAGACCTTTTCTCCCTCATCAAACTTCAAATTTGTATATCATTAGCTACTAGATCTAGTTGCTCTTTTTCTCATTATCCTCAATGACTTTGTCTTCAATATTGTCCGAGTGTGGTTCATGTAACTCATTATTACCAAGTTGTACTTGATCACTATGAATGTGTGTTTGGTCGTACTCTTTATATCTTTCACCTGTGGACAGCTTGGTAGTAATAGAAATTTGAGAAGAATTAACAAAATCATAAGATGAGCTAGTGTGTGTAACCTTTGTAAGCAAAATAGCAATATAATTGGAGCAACTTATTTGAATGTAAGGGACCGTGAAAACCACTACCCCAGTAAAAAATTTCTACCTTTATGGTGCAGTAGGACAATAAGATTTGACATCAGAGTTAATTCATTCTCCACCAACTTCGGTGCACTCTAAAGGGCTAAGTAGAAACTATCTCCGAGTATTAGAAAACAAAATAGAAGATTGAAGAATGAAGAGATATATTTTCTATGTGTGTTTTTCACTGTACAGGGGTTAAAGATATATGACAAGCAAAGAGAACATTATAGGTTAAGAATAATAGGAATTTGGAGAGATTTTAGGAGTAGTGGGGAAATAACAAGTCAAAATAACAACATTTAGCAACTGAAACAAGCATTCAACACATACTGAAAACAAGAATTAAACCAAGTGGGCCCCAAAAGGTTTATTTCACAAGCACGATGCCATGCCTCAGCTAGGCTGATGGCTTACACATGTGTGTGTGGTATTCGTACCCTCCTCAAAAGACTTGATTCAAAGTCTAATGAAATACTCTATTATATAAGCTAGGTGGAAAGTTCCTCACTCTTTCAATGTGGGACAAAAACTAAAAATAAGCAGAGAGAAATGTTCCAAGCTTTGGAACAATAACAACAATCCCTCCCAGTCTAAAATTTGAGAAACAAATTGTAACTGTTTAGGAGAAAGATAGGTGAATAAATAAGTAAACTAAGTCTTGAACCTGATGTCCAAAAAATTTAGAGATAGAACATTCTAGAGAAATAAACAACCTTAAAATTCCCTAGTCTTATAATCACTCTAGAGAGATAGCCTAAATGCTCTTAGAAGACGGTGGCTAGCCCCCCATGACCACGTAGGTGAGTTCATCAAGTGTGTACTGCTCATACCACCCGAGCTTAGGCTATGGAACTCATTTAGAATTAAACTATCTAACCTCATCAAATGCAGTAAAGTCATAGCAAGGGATGCAATTTAGCAACTGAATATACCTCAGTATTATTCTACATACAAAGTACAAGTAAGTGGTCACCACATAACTTCATTTAACTCATTAAACTTGGTTTCCCAAGATGAGTCCATCACCAGATTACTACACAATGGGCTCAACCCTATCCCTTTCGCATACTCTGAAACTAGTTTCCTACTTAAAGCTTTTATAAATGGATCTGATAAGTTTCTCTCTGACTTGACATAGTCTAGAGAGAATACACCATGTCTAATCAAAGTACAAACAATTTTATGTCTCAACTAGGTATGTCTACTTTTGCCATTATATGCCTTATTTTTAGCAACATGAATGGAAACCTGCAAACCACAATGAAGGAATATAAAAGGAACTGGTTTTTCCTAAAGTGAGATATTTGCTAAGAGATTCCTTAGCCACTTAGCTTCCCATTCTGCCATCCAAAGTCATAAACTTAACCTCCATTGTTGATCTCATAATACATGTTTTCTTGGATGATTTCCAAGACATAACAACTTCTACAAAGTTAAAGATATAACCACATGTAGAGTGTGTATCATCACTCTCCCTAACCTAGTTAGCATCAAAATACCTCTCTAATATAGGAGGATGACCTCCAAAAGATAATCCATAATGCATAGTACCTCTCAAATATCTCAACAAATAAATCGATGAATTCCAATGCTCTTGACTAGGATTATGAGTATACTTACTAAGTTTGCTCACACAGTATGTAATATCAGGATGAGAATGGTTTATGAAGAACATCAAAATATTAATAATTCTAGCACACTCAGCTTGGTTTACACTGTCATCAAGATTTTTCTTTAAAGCAACATTAGCATCATAGGGAGTCTTAACTGGCTTAACATCATAGTAACCAAACTTCTTCAAAATTTTCTCAACATAATGAGTTTGGTTTGACCTAAAACCAAAGTCATTCCTATCAACTTTAACTCTCAAAATAAACTCCAAAGGTACAAGATCTTTCACATCAAAGGAAGACTTTAACAAACTCTTTGTAGTATCAATGAAAGATAAGCTAGTACCAAAAAGAAGCATATCATCCACATAAAGGGTTATGATATCATAGCTAGTGGCATCAGATTTCACATAAATGCATGAATCATAATCATAATAGGTGAAACCATACTTGAAAACCCCACTTTCAAATTTCTGATGCCATTGTTTGGGATCTTGCTTAAGTCCATACAAATACTTAACCAATTTACACATCTTTTTACTCCTAACAAGGCACTCAAACCCCTTTGACTGGACCATAAAATTTTTTTCATCAAGATCACCAATTAAGAAAGTTGTCTTAACATCCATTTGGTGCATATTAAGCTTAAACATTGAGGTAATAGCAAACAACGTCCTTATGATGCATTTTAGTAACAAGAGAGTAAGTATTAAAGAAGTCCAATCCTTCCTTTTAGTTAAAGCCTTCAATCACAATTCACAAGTCTTCCTTTAAACCTCTCAATGGTTCCTTCTGATAAAGAGCACACACAAGGGGGTGAATTGAGATTAAAAGAAAAATTGCAAGGTACTTAAAAATGATAATATCTTCTTGAGCAAAATAATTTTATAAATAGAAGGGTCCTGTGAACTTTTTAAAAAATCATGTTAATGTTGAAAATAAAAGGATCATTTTAATTGAAAGGAGCCTGTTAATACTCAAAAGAAAAGGAGTTGTTAATTGATAGGAGCCCGTTAGTGCTAAAAAAGAAAGGAACCTATTAATCGATAGGAGCTTGTTAACGCTCAAAATTAAAGGAGCCTTTTGTGATATAAAAATAGGAGCCTCTTAAAAGTTTGAAAACACAAACACTATAATTCATAAATTTAAAAGTTAAGAGAGAGAGGGTGACACAATTGATTTATATTGGTTCGACTTATAATGAAGCCTACATCTAGTCCCCAAGTATTCAACTTGAGTATTTCACTATAAAATCTAAGCAGTACATTTTCACGATCCTATTCAAGCTCACAAGTACATATTTTTCAAGGTTCTTCAACTTTTGACACTCGTAGTGTTTAACAAACCTCTACAAACTCACAACGAGAATAGTATAAAGGATTTAATAGTCTCCCTCGATAGAGTGATTTCACTTTCTAGTGCACAAAGTGTTTGATATAATTTTCAAGAATATTGATGCTGCTAAGATATTTTGAAAGTCTCTATGTTTCGCAAATGTAGTGACTCTTCCTTTAGTAGATCTTTTCTTCAACTAGCCATTGCTTAATCTTCAACATCATCTCTGCTGAAGTCTTTGATATTCAAATGTTAAGATAAACATTCTGTCAAGGCTTCCAGAGCTAATTATTCGAATTAGTAAGGTCCTTCCAGATGTCTTAGAACCATCTCTATTCATAAAGTAGGTTCCTGTAAGAAAGCAAGCAATTCTCCTATGATTTTATTTCTTTTTAAGAATTATATCATTGCCTATATAAGGAAATAAATCCCATTTGAATTTTAAAATATTATAAATTTATCATCAAAATCATTAAACATAAACCTTGAGCTAACAATCCCCCCTTTTTTATGATGACAAACAATAATAGATATATTTTTAAAACATAAACCTATGTAGATCTAGAATAATCATCTACTATAACAAAGTCGTAATGTTTACCAACAAAACTCTGAGCCCTGTTAGGACCAAATAAGTTTGTGCATACAAGTTTATGTGGTTGGTTAAAGTAGATGATTATTCTAGATTTACATATGTTTATTTTTTATCAAATAAGGATGATACTTTTGAAGTCTTTGAGAAGTTTTGTAGAAAATTCAAATTGAAAAAGGATACTGTATTACATCTATTTGGAATGATCATGGAGAGTTTGATAAAAAAACATTCGAAGATTTTTTTAATGAAAATGGGATATCTCATAATTTTTCATGCCCAAGGACTCGTTAGTAGAATGAAGTTGTTGAAAGAAAGAACAGGACTCTTGTTGATATGGCCAGAACAATGGTATGCAAAAGTGGTCTACCTCATGGTTATTAAGCAAAAGCCATAGTTAACAGGACAATATTATGCCTAAGTAATGCCTTTGTTTATTATTATTGTTGGGTTAACTCTGTACCTTCTTTTTCAAGTTGATGTAATACGTACACAAAGATGGCTTATCCCTTAATTTTTGTACTTGTCAAACTAATAGTCATCGCATGCTCCTTAAAGACCTATATAATCTTATCCCCTTATAGTGTACTAAGCTTATTAGAGATGATCACTGACAATACTTCTATATCCCTAAGGAACACGCATTTGAGGTGACTAAAGAAAGGTTTCAAATCTAGAATAAGTTCCTAAAAAAGGTAAAGGACTCCCCTTAGAAGTTGTTAACAAATTATAAGAACCATTATCTAATAGTTGCAACTTTAGAGAATTAATTAAAAGTGCAACAATTTCTTGTAAATTAGTACTCAATGTTAATTCCTCATTCTTTTTTTCAACATCCTCATAAATGGCAACTTCTAATCCATCTTTTCCCTCAATTTAAAAAAAATTCTTTTTATAAATCATTCACCATATCCATCAAATAATTAAGATTATCATCTTCAGAATATTTCATGAAATCATAAATATTAAACTTAACTATTCCACCATCGAATTCCATATTAAATGTTCCATTATAAACATCTATCTTAGTTTTAGATACTTTCAAATGTAGTGTTCCTAACCAAATAAGAGTTGTTTGAACATCCTTCTTCACTGCAAGTGCAATATCCCACTACCATAAGGTACATACCCAAACATTTAAGAAACGTTCAAGTACATATCCTATAATAATGGTATGCTAGAGCAAAACAGATCCAACTTACACATGGCATCATCTAACATAATCAGAAGTCATCAAATTTTAAAACCATTCACT